>WTSP01011611.1:19718-69248 GCA_025331215.1 Actenoides lindsayi
AAAGAAAAAGAAAAAGAAAAAGACAAAGAAAAAGAACAAGAAAAAGAAAAAGAAAAAGAAAAAGAAAAAGAAAAAGAAAAAGAAAAAGAAAAAGAAAAAAGACAAAAATAAAAAAGACAACTAAAACCATTTGGACAGATTTTTGGTAACATTTGAAACCTATATAGTTTTCTACCAGCTCACCAACTTAGCTCTCCAACAAGCTACTGAGCCAAAGCTATAAAAATGATGGTCCTAACATCCTGCCCCGTCTTTATCTTGTCAACCTGACAGATGAAACCTCCCTACACATCCAGTCTCAGAAAGTTACCGTGATGACAAGAGTTTAGTTGTTTCCAATTATTAGAACAAAGAAGTCTCCACCTTTCCATTGCAGGATCCCTTCAATAAGTGGTTCATCTAGTACTTTCCTGGAGGGTGAAGTTATAGCAGTAATTTTTATAGGCCCAGAGTGGCTTTTCACTGTTGTGGTTTATTTTCATTTCTTTACTTTTAAGAAGTTACAGATCAATGATCAGAAAAAAAACGTTTAGGAAAGAAAAATCTTTTTACAGTCCTGAAGGAATTCATATTTCTGCAAAAAACACTACTATATTATCAGGTTACTGGATGAAGCATAGAAATCCACTACTTACATCAATAAAAACACAATCACAATCAGCCTACATTGAATTAGGTTGGAGGGGAAAAAAAGGTATCAATTTTCTTTGGATGAGCTATACAAGAAATATTTTCCTCTTCTTACTTTCCATATCTTTATACAGAGGTAATGACAAAGAATGAATTTAGGTTCCTGCTCAGTTTTGGATATGGAGATAGAGCACTACAAAGACAACATGGAAAAACAATATACTGCCCTAGTCCTACACCTTGACACAGAGGTGTTTTGGCTTCGGCAGACATCTGACATGGAATATATCAGCCTAGCTGAGTAATGTTTTGCCAAAATTTCTAAATATTTGTTAACCATTTCATAAAAGGGAATTGTGCAATGTCAGTTAAAGCAGTATTTCCACCTATGCCATAAATACACCAGAACGCAAGGAAACTTTTTTCACCATGTCCAAATCCAAGAAAGGAAACTGGAAGGCACTTTTATTAATAGTAAAAATTTTGTTCCATCCATTTCTAGTTCTGAAAATTTCCTGTCCTTGCCTTTTTTCAAACAAAAGTTGGGTAATTTGTATTCAGTGAGTGTTGTACAATGTTGCTGCTGCTCCCATTTCTGTTCATGAAAGAGTTCCCATTAAATTCAATGTACTAGGATGAAACTCTACCATAAGTCTGCATCCTTTCTTATTCATATGAACAAATAGATAGTATCACTGCTAAGACTGAGGAGTTCAAAAAAAGTCAAATGGATCCTTTCCTGAATCTCCTATTCAATAAAATAATTGCACACTTTCTAACTGTAGAATCACGGGGGAAAAGGGGGGGGTGTGCAAAAAAACCTACCAACTGTGTTAAGAATCCAGATTGACTGGATAATAATGTCATTTCCATTTATGAATTGTAGTAGTTTGTTACAGACATCACAATACAGTTATGCCTTTCAAATACAAGCTTTCAAGTTGTATCATGCAAAATACATAATAGAGATGAATCAATGGGGGGAAAAAATATCACAGAAAAGATGTCTGAGTAGACCTTTCAACAATAAATGTCTTTTTTAAATTCAGGTAAAGTTAAAAATTTAGAGATATATACTCTTTGTATGAATGATACATTAATTAGGGGTATAAAATTGCATTAAACTATGCAGAGATACCTATTATCAGTGCTAATGGAACAAGAAAAAAATGCAGGCATGAAAAGTAAGTTATATTGTTATGCTGTCAGATGTAGTGATCAGTGGAAAAGCATTTACAGCACAAATATACACTTTCTATTGTGGCAATGCTGGCAATTGGTCTACAGAAAATAGATTATCAGGGTGGCTTTTTTTTTGTCTTCAGGTAATCTGGGCAAGGAAAGCCTTTGTAGAAATTCAAAAACTACTTGGTGAAAAAGCATAACAGATCCTCCCTCAGTCCTCCAGAAGATCTCAGATATATTATAGGGAGAAAAATCACTGACAGCAACATGTGAACATACTGAATCCAAGGACTGTTCTGAAGTATTAACATCAAACATAGAATGCTTTTCTCTGCACCAAGGAGACATGCTGTATTTCTGTTCTCTCCAAGAAGCCTGCATGTCTCTGAACTGAAAACACAATCACTGATCCGGTATTCCAACTATGCAGGAAAAAAACTGACAGAGGGATTTTACTAGACTAGAGCTCCAGTAAACCATATATTCAGTTTAATAAAAATTACTCTTATTCAGGTTTTTGTCAAAACAGGTTTAACAATTAACATAAACTCCAGACACTGCAATCTCCAAAGCAAAAAAAATCTCTCTTCTCCAAGAAATGATTAACCAAGCAGTGGCTGTATCTTCCTCCCTTGCCTTAGTCCTTCACATAATACTCCCAACAGCTGTTGGGATATGAGCCATTTAGACTGATACCTGTTTGTCAGGATATCGTCCTTGATGGCTCCCTAGTGCCTTTGACTAAATAGCTTTTCCTGATAAATTATAACATTGTGTTATACACTCACTTAATACTGTCAGCGAGACACAATTGAGGCCATCACAGAAGTGTTAAGCAGAGACACAATTTTAAGTTTTTGGAAGCTGATTTACAAGGAAAATAGATTGTGGGTGGCTAGTATCGTAGAAAATGCACAAATCTTCATAAAACATTCAGGAAATTTTAATGGAAACATAACGTAAATGTGAACCCAAAAAGACACCTATCTTGTATTCACAGATTACATAATACTCCCTGAATGTTATTGAAAAGGGATATTTTTCAGCCAACACTTTTCATACTCTTCTAGGAGCACACATTTCTTTGTGATATATTTCTCTAAACAAGAAGCCTAAAATAGAAAACTGGGAAAACCAGTTCACATGTATATACCTAAACAAAGCAACAAAATAACAAACCAAACAACAACAACAACAACAAAAAATTCAAACCTGTGAAACATAACTTAATAGCAAATGGTCAACTTTTTAATCATAAAATTTCATTCTTAGAAAACAAAGTTCAAGATTAAAAACTGAGAAGATACTTCCTTAAGTTCCTTGTGGTTTTCTTTTTTGCTTTGGATCTCATGTTTTGAAAACTGGGAGTAAATCATTTTGTCCTTCTCTCTGTCTTACTAATACATGGAAGACAGGTTTATCCGTCATACCTATTTTGAACCCTCCAAACACCTCCCACAGTATTTTTATATCTGTTCCTCTTCTGTAAATTCATTACTTTTCTAGTAAGAAAGATATATGAGAATATAAAAAAGAAGTTTCAGAAGAATCTTTAATTCCCACAATAAAACTTCCTAGGACACTAAAATATTTTATTTGAATTACAGCTGAACTTGGTGACATGTCTGCATAAACCATTTTGCAACTAAAATATTTGCATTTCTGTCACAGGAACACGTTCATTTCTCTTTTCCTATATTCATCAAAGCTCTGGCAAGTATTTAAAAGTCTTTCTACAACTAGAAAGTAACAAAACAAAAAAATTCTAATTTGCAGAATATAGTCCATAGGAAAAACCTGTATTTACAATTATTTAGCACTTTATTTCTTTTTCTTGGACTAGGATCAGAATTGTTTTGACATTATATTTTGGTTTAAAATCAATGTTACATTTAAGTAGCCAGATACTGGGGAATTCTAAGGGGAAAACTCATGTGGACTGTGTAATTTTTTAACCAAAATCTACTTCACGTTTCATTTACATTGGGGACCTAACAATTAGAAAGTGCTATCAATGTCATGTAGAATCTGAAAGCTGTAGCCTGGGAGGAAAATCAGTGTATATAGGAACAAGTGATACTGGACTATAGAGTTCACAGCTCACTAAAGCCATCTTCAATTCTCCATGGGGTAGCAGGGCATTTTGAACAAAGTCTTTCTCCACTAAAGGCTTTTCATTCTTGCTTTCTGTCCTCTTGTATGGACATCCTTCTCTGGCACCTCAGTTTGTTCATGCATGCTCCAATGACAGAGGTGGGCAGATGTGCAGATACTTCTTTTCTGCATATCATTCCCTGTATGTTACCTGCAGGCAGCAACATGCTCCCTATAGATAATGTCCCAAGTGCCTAATTCTCCCTCCATTGTGCAACAAATGCTGGTGTCATACTAGGAGCTTTATACAGCAACAGCACATATAAATACTATATCACTAATACTACAAAGTAATCTGTAATCTAGGTTTTGAGTGGCTATGACTCCTGACACAAGGAACCCTTCATGGAATCGTAGAATCATTAAGGTTGGAAAAGACCTCTAAGATCATCAGGTCCTGCCTTTCATGAACCCATGTTGGCTGGGCCTGATCCCCTGATTATCCTATACATGCCATGTGAGTGCACTCAAGATGAACTGTTCCATAATCTTCCCTGGTACTGAGGTCAGGCTGACAGGCCTGTAGTTCCCTGGATCCTCCTTCCAGCCCTTCTTTTAGATGGGTGTCACACTGGCAAGCCTCCAGTAATCTGGGTCCTCCCACTTAACCAGGACTGGTGATAAATGCTGGATAGTGACTTGGCAAACTTCTGCACCAGCTCCCTCAGAACTCTCATGTGCATCCCATCCATCCCCATAGACTCGTGAGTGTCCAAGTGACATAGCAGGTCATTAACTGGTTCCTTCTGGATAATGGAGGGTTGATCTGCTCTCCGTCCTGATATTCCATCTTAGGGTGCTGATGATAACTGGTCTGACTACTGAAGACTGAGGCAAAGAAGGAACTAAGTACCTCAGCCTTTTCCTCATCCTTGGTGGCAATGTTCCCCCTCCAATCCAATAAAGGATAGAGATCCCCCTTGGTGCTCTTTTTGTTGTTAAAGTATCTGTAAAAACCTATTTTATTATCTCTTATGACAGTGGCCAGATTGAGTTCTAGCTGGACTTTTGCCTTTATGTTCTCTCTGCATGACCTAACTAGGTCTCAGTACTCTTCTTGGATTGCTTGCCCCTTCTTCCAAAGGTGGTAAACTCTCCTGTTTTTTCCTGAGTCCCAGCAGAAGCTCCTTGTTCAGTCTGGCCTGTCACCTTCCCCACCAGTTTGTTTAACAACAACACATGTTGACAGCCTGCTCCTGTACCTCTAAGATTTCCTTCTTGAAGAACATTCAGACTCCCTGGACCCCTTTGCCCTTCAGGACTGTCTCACAAGGGACTCTCTCAACTGGTGCTCTGAACAGGCCAAAGTCTGCCCTCTGGAAGTCCATGGTAATGGTTTTGTTGTCTCCCCTCCTTAGTTCACCAAGAATCAAGAACTCTTATCATTTCATGGTCAATAAGCCCAAGACAGCTTCCAACCACCACATCACTCACCAGACCTTCTTTGTTCGTAAACAGCAGGTCTAGTGAGGCACCTCCCCTGGTGGGCTCACTTACTAGTTGTGTCAGGAAGTTCTCTTCCACATACTCCAGGAATCTCCAAGACTGTTTTCTCACTGATGTGTTGTATTTCCATCACATGTCCAGTAAGTTAAAGTCCCCCACAAGAACAGGGACTGGTGATTTTGAGACTTTTGCCAGATGTTTATAGAATGTTTCATCTGCCCCTTCATCCTGGTTGGGTGGTCTATAACAGACTCCCAACAGAATATCTGCCTTGTTGGCCTTCCCTCTCATCCTTACCTATAAGCATTCACCCACACTATCACAGTCATTGAGCTCTATACAATCAAAACACTCTCTAACACCCAGAGCCACCCCACCGCCTCTACTTCCCTGCCTACCACAGGCAGGGAAAAAAAAATTTAAAAAAAGAAAGCTATTTGGAAAACTTTAAAACAAGATAAGGTAGTTTAAATGTACAATAACAAATTCAGGCTATGGGACAGAACACTAGGACTTTGGTAAAGCTCTCAGGTGGATGTGCCTTCAAACCAAGCTTCAGAGATTAGCTGTATGGGAAGGAAGGGACAAATTAGCTGTATGGAGAGGAAGGGAGAAAATAAGATCTTGTGCTCTCTATATCTACAGGAAAAGGTCATGAACACCAAAAAAAAAAAGCAGGGTTTTTTTAATATTTACATTTAGCATAAAATATTTTATGAATCATCCTCATAAACATGCTAAGCCTGTACCACTTCTGTCAAAAGGAGCTTTGCTCAGTAGCAGCCTCAGTTGTGAGCACAATGATTCTGCAATCACACAACCTGCAACACAGAACAAAAGGCAGAACTTTAAGCATTGCCCACCCTGAAGAATACTTAAACAGGCTTCAGGGTCCCACTTCAGTTTCCATCATGGTAATCACAAGATTGCCATCAGCTTCAAGCTTTCTGGAGCTTTGCAGTTGGAATGTCAAGTTAGGACTCCAATCCTGATGAAATTATTTCTGCCTCCAGCATATCCATGAAAAGTACCTTATCATCATTTGGCCCATTAAATCAGTTTATTATTTTACAGGAGCCATTTACTCCTAATAGTAATATCTCATCACTGGTATTATTATCTGCTTCAGGAGCACAGTATGGCTTGTTTTTTAGACTTGATTGCTCAATGTGGCTTGAAGGGAAATCTCTCCACATTTTTAATTTTATTGAACTGTTCTTTATCTTTGAGAAGACGGCTGAAAATGAAATATGCTATATCTGCCAGTATCTGCTTGTGCTATTATCTTGTATTTAAGTTATCTACTTGGTTATTTTTTCTTTCAGATTGAGTTTTAATTTTTATAGACTGTGAGCTGAGCATTAGTAGCTTAATAAATCAACAAGAAAGGAAGTCATGAAAGAAGGCTAAAGACTGCTGAGAGAAGGAAAGGAAACACAAGAATAGCTTTCCTTGCAGATGGCCTTTAAAGTGAATGAGCCATTGAGATTGTCCTTGTTTAGAGGTGCCATAGTAAAAAAAAATATAGTGAGTGAAAACAAGCAGAAAGGGTCATACAGTGCCCTCAGATGCACTCAGAGGACTCCCATTCACTCCACTCAGAGCAGATGCCAAAATCTTATGGCAGAATTTAGCTCCAAGTAACCTATCCAAACAGCAGACCAAACTGTGATTGCAGATACACAGAGTTCCCAAAAGAGCAAGAGGTTGCAAGGGCTTTGCATTTCTCACTTGCTTTCCATCTGTGCTTTTCTTCACCAGAGACCTCTTATTGGCCTAAGCCTGAATTTTGCTCATAGACTGCATTCACAGGCTGTTTTATCATTGATAAGCCCTCTATCATATGCCTCCCCTCCAAAATCAGAGGCACATAAAAATGCTTTCAAATATATATATATAAAAAAAGTACCATACTTCTGAAATACCTGTCATGTCTTTCATAGCTATGTAAAAAGCAAGCAAGTCGATGGTAAAAAACCCACCTACCCCAGGTGCCATGCAGCACATGAAGGTGATTGAGGGTGGTGAAATTAACATAAACAGAATTTACTCTTTAAATACTTATTCTTCTTGTAATTAATGTGACTGGTTTGTACTTGGAGATTTGGACTTTTGAACAAAGCATCCTACAAATTGAAATCCACCCATCCATTTTTAGCCACAGTATGCAACCATAAAAAAATTCTTTCCACTTAAGATACTTATTTTGCATACATATTACCTGAAAGTTCTTGAACATCCTACCTGTAATTTTCTAGGTGATTAAACCTGACAGTCTGCCCTGCACCAAAACAACCCAGAAAAAACAGAGTGCCAAGTAAATAAAAGTATTGGCTATGCAGCATGTGTCATAAAGTATCCAGCCAGTTCATCTTGGTACATACAACTTAAACTTCTAAAACCAAAGTTGAATAGTTATTGGTATTCCTCAAGAGTTTGTACTAGCAAAGCAGTATCTGGGAAGAGCCCTTCAAGCCCAGGCTATGTGTGTCTGGCAGGTGGACAGGGGAAGGGTCTTCGTACTAAATGCCAGGCCACAGTAGGATTACAGGCATACCACAGAACATACCGAGGAAAGCAATCTCGGGTTACACCAGGTGTACACCTGGAATAGTCTCTATGGCTGTGGGATGAGAAAGCATGATCTGTAGTGACAGCTATAAGAGTCAAGCCAGATCAGTGACAGGTAAAGTTTTGATAGGTTTAGGATTCCTGTAAACAGAATAATTTCAGATAACCAGCAGAAGGAGCAGGTGCTAACCAAATTAGTCTTCTCCGGGTGCATTGACCAGCTTATTGATGAGCTTCTCAAAAGAGTTAATAAATTTATTCATTTTCCCCAAAAATGTTGCACTCACACCAACTTAAGCATGCATTTTACAGCATTTGATGTGCAGCATTTCCATCTGTCTCACTTGCTCCTGACAGTGCACATGTGTCTGTTTGTGCCTGATATCATATTGAAACTACGTTTAAGGGCTGGAAATCACTGAGTATCCAGGTGGCGTACAATTCATGATACCAGAGAACAGATGTGGGAGCTAAGTACTCAGGATCATGTCATGATTCATTATCTGAAGATAGACTGATATTGCACAGCTTTATGAACATGGCTATATTTAAAGTAGTTAGCTTCTAAGTAACTATATTTTCTTTATTTAACTATAGACAAAATTAATTGCTTGGTTGTAGAACTTTCTATGCCTAGAACAGAAATTACACACTTCAAAACATTATGAATTACTTCATTTCCAACCTTCCCATTTGTTCATAGAAATAAATTCAGATGAGCCCCATAATCTTATAAGCTAAGCTAATGAAAAATTTTTGGTATTTTTTAAGAAAGAAACAAACACAGATATGCTAAGAAGTCTAGTAGGAAGGTTTTGCCCTTCAAATGTATGAGAAAAGTTCCTGATATGCTATGCTTTATATATTTTTTGCTATTTAATATGGTCTCTCTAAGCAGGATGTAATGAGTCAAAACCAGTAATCTATCATAGTCACAGAAGATATATTTGATCAAACAAGGTAATTTATCAGTAAGTCCTGCTGAATTATGTACAGACTTAATGTTTAAGATGTTATATTTATGTTAAAAAATGTCATCTTTCCCAAATTTAATATTATATGACTATGTCCTTTTACTCAGGACTGAACTGACTCCCTGTGAATCTTCCTTGTACAGAAACTAATACCATATCTTTCTAATCTTCTAGATGGCATTTTATATAACTTCAGAATTATAGAAAGCATCTTATCTCTGCACTTATACATTCAGGTAATATTTTTTCTATTAATCAAGCTGTCTTGGTAGACTTCTCTAGTGATGATACGATGGTGATTCTTCTCCCAAGTTTAATCAAATCAACAACTCTTTGCAAAGTTTTCTTTTATCCCTTTCATCATTTTTTTTTAAACAAATGTTTTCTGTCATTGTGATTTATACCCATAGTAGCTCACAGTAAGATTATATTTGCTGTGTAATCATCTAACAGCTTAGCTATACCATGTCAACAGTCTGGGCAGTTTGAGTACCAAGTCAAGACATCCAGAATTCAAAGCCCAGGAGTTTGTCGAGCTCTTGGATCTTTTTGATACCTGGCTTTGGAGGCAAGAAGCCAAAACCCAAGAGCAGGTAGCGGGTTTTCTGTAGATTCCCAGGGAAGAGTGGATACCACACAAGGGATGCTCAAAACCCAGCTCACTGACCATGTACTTCCTACAGGTAACACCACTTACGCATTTCATCTCATTCAAGCATTGAGACTAGACAGTCTTCAGGGAAGAAGCCATTGAAAATTTTGGTACAAGGACTACAGCTTGGACTACAGAACAGGTCTCCTCTCACTTGCCTCCTGGCAGACGTGTGTTAGCTACATGATGACAGAGTTGCACTGTGAGAAGCAGGGTACCATGCTTCCTTCCTACACCTCAGCTCACACATCAGCGTCTAAGCTGTCTCCCTAGAGGCCTACTTGAAGCTATTACACAAAAAATTAGGAAACTAATGTTGCCAGCTACAATTTTTAACTGAGTGGTCAGAGCTATTCCTGTTTTCAGTGTCTGATAGATATACTCAAGAAGTCTACCTAAAGGATGGAGATAATTTTCTGGTCACTCCACCTGGTTGACCCGAGAATTGACCTCAGCATGTGCTTTCCCTACCAGAGCACTGGGCAAATGGAAGGAAAGTCCAAAAGGCACAACCAAATTTACTAGCTGTAGCCCCTTACATGGTATTGTCTGGTATTGTCTCCTAATCTTTATCAATATTGACACTGGTATTGTCTCTTGATCTTTATTAATCTCTTCCTGTTCACCTGAGGAGTCCAGGCTGTCTGTGGGATATGCTGCAAAGTAAAAAGAAGATGTAATATCCAAATGAAATCCAGGCATATTCCAAGGGCAGTCTCAGCACTGCCTTTGTGTCAGGACTCACAGGCACCAGTACCATCTTCTCATGCCACTCACATCAGGCACTCTCCAACTTGCACTCCAGAAGCTTTGGTGCATGGGGTACATGAAATTCAAAACCTACTAACAACTACTAGTGCTAAATAGTTAGTTTTACAGATTACAAGAGCCTTTGAAATAAAAAAAAAACCCACACCTCTTTTTGGAGAAAAAGAATGAAAATTAAACAAAACAAAAGAAAAAAAAAAAGCTAGTCATTTTTTAAACTGAATTCTTTTTTAATTTATTCCTCCTTTTATGTTAGCTCTTATGATGTGATATGCATTTTGATTCCATGCTGAACAATTGATCTTTACTTAATCCTTAGGATTGCTGTAAATCTGTTCCTTTGAACTCAACCACTTCAGTTTAAAACATAGACTTCAAATTTCACTGCACAAAACATGGGAAGATTTTTAATTCCTACAGATTTTAACCAGATATATTTCAAAGTAGCCTTAGATGCACTTTCAACTCTAGTTTTAAAAATAATAACAAAATTAGGTGATTTATCTTTCTGATGCTTATTACTAAACAAATTTAAATAAATCAATATCCACAACAGGAATCACAATTTTAAAGTAACTTACAATACAAATAGACAAGAACATCTCAATAGATCTGGAATACAAGGTACATTAGTCATATTGAACCAAATGGCACAAAGTCAAGAGTCACTTGCTGCACTATATTTTTAGGGATAATGACAAAGGGAGACCATTTGCATTAAAGATCGTTGTTTAAATTAGATACAATTTATAACATTGGAAAACACTATTCATAGAAAGATTGACTACTCAGGGAATTTCAAAATATTTTCAAAATGTTCAGGAAAACTATAGCCCTTGGAAAGCAGAAGTTATCAAGTTATAAAAGTCATTTTTAAAGGTTCAAATATGATCTTCATGTGACCCTCCCCCCCTTTTTTCTTTTTTTTTTTTTGTAACAATAAATACCATTTTTTTACCTAAAAACCATAAAATGTTGTCAGATCCTCTCTTCCTTGATAACCTCAGTCTCCCACTCAAATCCAAGAGTGGCTTTGCCCAAACTGTTACCACCTGCTCCCTTCTCCTAAGACTTTTCAATTCACATCAGGTAATTGCTATCAACACAAGTGTTTTATTGCTGCTGCTTGCTACTGGCTGACACTAACATTCAGCTGCTTTCATAGGAAGAGAAATAGGAACTAAAGTTGAATTTAAACCTGAATCTGGTCATTTTGAAAAAAAAATTTGTTCAGTGACTTCTAAAATAGTTCTAGAGTCATAATGTAAATATATAAATTTAAAAGTTGAATGGAAAATGGCAATTTTCCATACAGAAATATACACAATGTTTTTTAGTTCAAATAAATTATAATATCATTGTGAAAAAAAAAATCAGATTTTTTTTTAATGTATTCTCATCTAATTTTCAAAACCAATCTGACTTCTATTAGTAATAAAGGAAAAATAATTCAGATTAAATTCCCCATATTTACATTCCATTTCCTGGCTAATTTTCAGATAGGAAAAATATGTGTAACTTTCTCTTAATTAAAGAGAAAGTTATTTTATGAAAGGTATAATTTTAAGACAAGGAATATACTTCCTCACTTTCTTAGGAGATGAGACGGTGAAAAAAGATATTCTTCTCCCATTCTTAAGCCATGCATTTCCATAAATACAGGAAGGTATCAGGATTTTTCTGAATTCATTCACTTTTTAAAATATTTACTATTAATATATATTTAATGTTAATATTAATATTTATTATCTATATTAATATTTAATCTTTATTTTAATATTAATTATTTAATATTTAGACACAGTGATTTTTTTTAAAGAGCATGGAATCATATTCCCTTTTTTTCACTTAGAAAACTTTACTCTTGGAAAAAGAAGGTTCTGATCAGGTCAGAGATTTCTAAGAAGGATGCTAATAAACTGTTACCATTTTTATTCACAGAATGGAAACTTAAGGGGATGATATTATTCTGTTTGACACCATATATTCTACAATTCATATGTATATTACAGGTGTGTTTTTAGACTCTGAAGTCACATAGGCATCAAAATCAACTTGTTTCTGTTCAAAGGTCAGGAAGAATAGATTTTAAATTAAAAACCAGAAATCTCTAATCACAAGTCACACACTCACAGAGCTTGTTTCATTTTACATACAAGATAGAATCAGTCCTTTATTAAAGAGGATATACACAAAAAATAAAACATAATGTCTGGAAAACATTTTTATTCTTGGTGTACAGAGAATTTCTTACCAACATCTTGGTAGAATTTTATTTTTTTTAATTAACTATGCAAGTGAAAGTTATCTAAATCCTTATCATACTCTTTTGGAGTATGATACGTAATCTGGGTAGCCTGAGCCATTTGCCACCCTGTATCTCTAACAATATCACTAACTGAACACTTGTTTGGATGTGTGAAATTCAATAATTCTATGGCATTCTGGAATAGAAGGCATTCATCACTTTAGAGATGCAAGTTCTATTGTATAGATGGCTGATTACACAGAAATGACCTATTTTTTGAGAAATATTTTGGTAGTAGCAGGCAGCAAAGCAATAAATGAAAAAAAAACAAAAAAAAAAAAAAAAGAAAAAAGGGAATGTTATCAGTGGAGATGGATAAAATAATCTGGGTGGCCCATCAACCTGTGTGACAACAATTTCATGGACTTGACTGATATATTCTATTGTGGGGTTAGAAAAAGTACAATATCAAGGGTTAGGGCTGGGCTGGCCACTAGACAAATGACAGACTTCCCCCAAAGGGGAAGAGAAAGGGAATGAGGGAGAGAGATTTGTGGATTGGAAAAGAAAACTAAAACTACTTTAAGGAGTATTAAACATATACAAATATATACAAAGCCAATATAAATATATACAAAGCCAATATTGAACCCAAACCCCCTGATTTCAATTATGCCACCATCACCACTGATGCTGTGGAGCAGGCACTGGTGAAGCCCCAGACTGGATTTACAAGCAGATGGGAACTGTGTTCAGGAGTGTCCTGGTTTGAATGAGAACAGAACTAATTCTGTTCAGTGATTTCACTTTTCAGCTCAGTTCTTCTAATTAACTGCACTTTCTGAAGTTAGCAGCATGTTTTTCCAGGCAGTGTCTGCTTCCAGCAATGATAACACCCCATGTTTAGAGTTAGTACCAAGGGCTGGTTTGCAGATCAAGGCCACTACTGGATCTTGTGTACCACATTGCGGGGTGCAGGTAGTAAAAGGCTGCACCTGCAGGGAGGAGCAGAGAGGACAGGTGACCCCAAACTGACCAACAAGGGATTCCAGCCCATATATGGTATATTCAGTATAAGGCTGAGTGATCTGAAGGGTCTGTGGCTCCTCTCCCCTCTTGGACCGCTTTGCCAGCTTTGCTCAGCTCAACTCAGTTGAGCCTCTTTCAGTTCCTTCCTTGGAGCATCCAGGAATGATTCTGTCCATTCTGCCTTTGATCTTGATCTGTGTGTTCCTGAACCTGGTACCAGAATCCAGCTCCTGAACACAGCTCCCGTCTGCTGCTGGGTCCAGTCTGGGACTCTCCTGGTGCCTGCTCCACAGCATCAGTGGTGACAATGATGTAATTACCATTGGGGTTGGGTTCAATACTGGTTTTGTATGTATTTGTATATATTCCACTTTTATAATTATTATTATTTCCATTAAAGCTGTTCTAGTTTCCTTTTCTAATCACTGGGTCTCTCTCCCTTCTTCTCTTTCTCTTCCCCTTTGGGGATGGA
Organism: Actenoides lindsayi; assembly: GCA_025331215.1. Taxonomy (NCBI): domain Eukaryota; kingdom Metazoa; phylum Chordata; class Aves; order Coraciiformes; family Alcedinidae; genus Actenoides; species Actenoides lindsayi. The sequence goes on from WTSP01011611.1 coordinate 33,848, forward strand.
GGGGGGTTAACAGAGAGCATCTGTTATAGGTCTAGCGGGCTGCCCTGACCCTAAACTGTGACAAGGAGCTGGATTCTGGTACTGGATTCAGGAACACACAGATCGGGTTCGAAGGCAGAATGGTGAGAGTTGTCCTGGGACTGCAGCCAGTGAAGAAGAGGCTTGACCCTTGTGATCCCTCGGCTTTATACTGAATATGACATGTATGGGATGGAATAGCTCATTGGTCAGTTTAGGGTCACCTGTCCTTGCTGTTCCTCCTCACAGGTGTGACCTTTACATTACAGCACCCCAACATAGTATACAAGATTTAGCAGTGACCTTACTTTCTATAGAATCAATTATAAGCAAGAGCCTTTCTCCATATCAGTCCTTGTTAGTAACTCTAAACATGGAGCACTATCACTGCTAGGAGCACACACTGTCTGCAAAACTTCAAAAAGTGCAGGTCCTCAGTCTTAGCTGAAAAGTAAAGTCATTGAACAGAATTAGTTCTGTTCTCAGTCAAGCAAAGACATACAGTTAAATTCATGTTTGCAAATTGCACAACTGTATTTTCCGGCATTAACTGGAATCAGAAGCAAAATTACTGGAATACAGGAAATTAGCTGAAATGAAAAAAAACATTGTTGACCTCAAGCTCTGTCCAGAATCAAATGTTATGATCTTAGAAACATCTGGAAAGAAAGCAACATTGGTTTTAACATTCTTGAGGGTTGTTTTTTTCTCCTCCTGCATAATCCTGAACTCTCTAAAGTTAACCAAAGTAATTTTTCAGCCTCATATCTTTTCTGTTCTGTCATTCTTCACTCTCTTGGTAAAAATCAGAAGCCTTGGTGTGCAGAGAGGAAGAATGAAAAGAAAAATGCATATTGTTCAGATACAGCCCCAGGAGAAACCACAATACCAGACTCACTTGATGGGGCTGGGGGGGCAGGATTTCCTATGCTCTTCTAATCTGAACTAACTGGCCAATTCTGATAAAGAATAATGCCAGGTTTATGCTCTCTGATCTCAAGAGATTGGAGTCACTCCAGCCTATAAAGTCAGGATTCAATTTTCTGTGTCTATGTTTCCCCACCTGGTAAATTGGCTAGTTTGCTTCAGACATTAGCTGGAGTATAAATCAATAAGCATGCAGTGTAGACAATCAAATGTGTGGATGCAAGTGCAAGCTGGAACCCTAATTTAACATGACAGTGCAGACTGCAATAAACTCTTGTCTGGAGTGGAGTTCCTTAACACCAAGCTCGGTTCCAACAATGAATCTATTGTATCTTTATGAATCTATTCATAAAGTGGCATGAATTTTCCTATCAGCATTAAACCTGGTGCCATAATTTGTTCAGATAGAAATTCTATATTATCCACTTCAATTCACTGTTTGTGTTGCAAATAAAGTATTATGACCCTTTGATCGTACTTTTCTATCTAAATAGACAGAGGAAATGTGAACAATATTCTACTTCAGGTTCTTACTTTGTGGCATTGGCTTGAACTCCCAACTATAAAAATGAAACATGAATAGCACAACAGCCAAAATTTGTCAGTGAAGAAATTTTCTTGTTGTTAGAGCAGGGATTAGATTAATCTTTATAAAGCCATAAAATACAGAAATACACAGAAACTTATGCTTCCTAGGTAAGGCAACATCTGGTATTGACAGTATATTTTCACATCCAAGAGAGCAATGGGCCGTCACAGTGAGGAAATGCTGTAATTGTTGGTGAGGTTATGAGTAGATAATAAGCACAGTCAAGACAGTGGAGCTCTTCACTTGTCCACTCTAAATTATCAGCTTCAGACTGCTTTCAGCATCAGGTATCCCACAGCAGATTTCTAAAGCAAATAACTTACCTATAGTTCTAATGAGTACTTGCAAGCTCTGAGGCGAAATCTCAGATGCAAGACTTCCAGTGTAAGCATCACTTTTTGGAGTGCTTCACTGCTCAAGACTTGTTTTCCTAAATCAAGTTGATTTTAAAATATTTCATTTTAGTACTAGTGATCAACATTTTTGACAACTCAGATCCTGATTTAATCCACTGATAGACTAAAATGGAACTATCTGTAATGTCTGTTAATATCAAAACAATGCCTAAATATAGAAAAAAACTGTTTGCCTGCTTGCTTTACATCAGAGTCTTATCGCCACCATGTCAGACTTCTGCTGTGCTGGGTTGTGCCTCTTGTGTGAAAGGCCCAAAAGGAGAATGGACACATGAAAATTTTGGTAAAATATGTTCCTCCAAGAGCCTTTCAAGACACACTGTAGTGTCTCTTTAACCGGTAGTGGTTAGCGAAAGGCTGTCTCAGAGAATAACATATCTGGGATATGCTACAGAGAGGAATATTTGCAGGCAGCACTCCAGTTCCACACCAGTGATGTCTATGATGCTACAAAACCAAAAAACTTCTCAGATTATAGTTACTGTTGTTAAAGATGAACTATTTATAGGAATAATTATTTATCTTTGATTTTTACTTACTTTCTGATGCAATTTTTATGGTGTCATGTGAGAGAGAAAGAATTTATTTCTACTCCCCAGTCCCCTCTTTTGTTGATCTGCAAATTTCCTCTGCTGCTTAGAGCTGTGGCCATAAAGCATTCCAATGTGCCTTCTGCAGAGTTCATCTGTGAGAAATGTCTCTGCAAAGGCATCAGATCCTCCTGTTCTTCTGCAAGGGAGGATCTATCTTCTCCAGACAACTGCATACTCAACAGGCAAGTAGATACCCACTGAAGTGACAGCAACGTACAAAACCTACTACACTAAAGTAAAAAGTAATAATATTTTTTTCATCACAAGTCTATTTCTTACTTCCAGATATCTCATAAATATTCATATTTACTTTTCCAGACTTTAATTCAATCATATGTTCATTTCTTTCAGCTAGGTGCATCAAATGATTTGGTGCTCCTATCTCTGTTACAAAGGATCTCATAAACAACAATATGGTGTGAGAGTTATAATTTTCTTTTATTTCTAACTTTCATCATTTTAAAATCTCTTCTGCCCTTGCTTAGAAAATCTTTCAGGGTCACTGAACACAACATTTTTAACCTAATGTAAGATATTATCATGTTTTAGAAAAATTAATATAGTGTTTTAAAAAGCTTCTTAGACACTTCTGCTTGTTGTGTGACAGATTTGAATGCATGTTTAGCATAATTATTAAATATAATTTATGTTTGTTATGGCTTAACATTCAAATAAGCTTCACAAGGGAAAAAAAACAAATTAAAGAAACCAAACCATGTTCAGCAACAGCACAGATCGGTCTTACAGATTGATAAAACATGTTATAGAAAATGTAAGGTGCCATTAATAAGGATGATGAAAGATCCCTTGTACTCTACCTCACTCATTTGCCTGCTGCAAACTGCTAGTTAGTCTTTGTAAGATATCATTCCTACCACTTAAAGGTAAAAAACAGAAGGATGACATTTAAGGCTTTCAGTTTAAGATACTGCTTTTTTATCTAGGATTAATAAATACCAAATATTGTCTCCTCAGCACTTTTTAAAATTGGAGACAAATTGGTGCCTCTAGTTTCCTTTGTGACTGGCTTTTAATGAAAAATGAAACCTCAGCTATTCCACAAAACAAAGTGATTTTATAGGTTCAGAAAGTTCTCAGGAGTAAAGTGATGACTAGTTAACTCACAAGATTGCTAAGGGGACTGGCTACCATTCATACAGATGTGGAATGCCATATACCATAAGTCCTAATAACATTAACAGAATCACAGAATGTTAAGGGTTGGAAAGGACCTCGAAAGATCATCTAGTCCAACCCCCTGCCAGAGTAGGACCACCTAGAGCAGGTCACACAAGAACGTGTCCAGGCAGGTTTTAAATGTCTCCAGAGAAGGAGACTCCACAGCCCCTCTGGGCAGCCTATTCCAAAGCTCTGTCACCCACACAGTGAGAAAGTTTTTCCTTATGTTTCTGTGGAACCCCTTATGCTCCAGCTTACACCCGTTGCCCCTTTTCCTACCATTGGATATAACAGAGAAGAGCCTGGCTCCATCCTCCTGACACTCACCCTTTATGTATTTATAAACGTTAATGAGGTCACCCCTCAGTCTTCTCCAAGCTAAAGACACCCAGCTCCCTCAGCCTTTCCTCATAAGGGAGATGCTCCACTCCCTTAGTCATCTTTGTGGCTCTGCGCTGGACTCTTTCAAGCAGCTCCCTGTCCCTCTTGAACAGAGGGGCCCAAAACTGAACACACTATTCCAGATGAAGTCTCACCAGGGCAGAGTAGAGGGGAGGAGAACCTCTCTCAACCTACTAACCACACCCTTTCTAATCCACCCCAGGATGCTATGGGCCTTCTTGTCCACAAGGGCCCATTGCTGGCTCATGGTCATCCTGCTGTCCATCAGGACTCCCAGCTCCTTTTCCTATTCACTCTAGATTTTCCCATTCCCTCTAGATTTAATCATTATGCTAACATTCACTCTAGATTAAGTGAAGTAGCCAGGTAAGAAAGAATAAATGTCAGGCCCCTGGAGGCAGCAGGGCATTTCTCCTCTGGTGTCCCTTTTAACAGGGTTTCCTCACATAATAGCTCTTTTCACAACAGTAACTTCCTATAAAGATAGAGGTGACATGCATGAAAATGAGAACCATTGCAGCTGTATATTTTGTGTATACTATATTTAGCCAGTATATATATATATGAATTACATATACTTTGTATAATCACACTAGAATAGCACTGAAGTAGGTATATAGAATTTATTTTTTTTTAAGCATTTGTATAACTGGATTTTTAAAGCATTATATTTCACTATAACCATAGATGCCTGGCCCAGAAATATCTTTACACTGTCTCCCAGAACAAAATGTGAGTATTTGCCTTCATGTCTCTGTGGCATTATATGTATCTCATTTTTCCCTTTCTGAAAACATCCTTAGCACTGGCAAATCTGTCCCCTTCCCAAAAGTTTCTACGTTGGCGCAAATGGTCATCTCATTTCTTCACTATCTGTTGTTTTAATCCTACATGGATTAAAACTCGGCATGGATACTGCATGGAAAACATGGACTGCAACATCCCCCCCCCCAAATATACTTCCCTGAACTTACTCCTTAGTCAAGGCATGTCTACTCAACTTTTTAAAATACATCTACTCTACTGTTTTCTTGGTTGTTTTTGCCAAAATGCAGTTGAAAATATAAATCAAACCTAATTCATATCTGACATTTGAGAAATAACTTTGCTGGAATTTTTTGTATGGCAGACTATTGATTTATTTTTTTTTTTCCCTAGGGCCCTTTGAAAGTTTCTACAAAACCATTCTGCTAACCTTTCTGATACTCTTAGCTGATAAGCAATAGACAGTGTGCTTTACTGAATTTCTCCTTAGGTATATTTGAAACTCTTCAGGAACAGACCAAGGACCTTTATCTGAAATAATCGCTTCAGGTAACCCATAAGCAGCGAAAGGCTGTGTCTCAGCTCACCTCAGCAGCTGAAGTACTAATGTTGTGGGTTGTGTTTGGCTATGCCAAGCCCAATTAGACAGTCCCCTACACTTTTCAGAATACAATTCAGTTACAGGTGAGAAGGAACAGGCTCTAACCTGTTTGGTGGCTCCTAAATAATGCATTCTGGTATGGTCAAGATACCTCTATAAATACAGCCAATCCACTAGGGTCAGTATTCTGCTGAAAAAAACCCAACCAAACAAACAACAAAACAAAACAAACAAACACAAACCAAAACAAGACACACACACACCCCAAAAAAAAACCCTCACAATTTTTTCTTTGTTTCCAAAGTGCAAAGTATTCTAACTCAACCAGCATCTTAACATGCATACCTCTTTAAAATCCTTCTATCTACAGTTCCCTTACAGTGAAATGGGTGGTCTAATCTCCATGTTTAAAGTAGTATTTTTCTCTCAGCACACATATATTCAACAGACCATCTTGTTATCATTTTTGGACTGAAGCTTATTAAAAAGCATATAAATACAGAGTCTCTAAATAACACAAACATTTACCTTTCACAGTTATTATGTCTTCTTTATTTTCAGATAGAGTCTTTCTTCCTACATACTGAAAGTTAAGGGAAACTTTTTTAAAATGTGAAGGGAGCTTTTTTTCAAATCAAATACTGCAGTTTGTTCCTTTGTTGACCATCTCTCTCCTCTTAGGCTCTTTTGTATCACTAAGCAAAATATTTTCTCACTTTTTTCCGCAGAAACCAATTTAACAGGGAGAGGAGCTTTTGGGATTTGTTAAAGATGGATAGAAAGTCTCATTTTCCTCTCAGCTCTCTTTAAATAAAACTGATCTTTCACCTATAAGGTTTTTGCTAAATCTTCATAGTGAAATTCACACAGTGCCTGTGGAAAATTTAAATCTCTTCATAACATAAATGTCACTTTTCTCACTAGAATTCAGGAAAATATTTTTTCCTTACTACTGTCTCTGAAAACACATGTATAAAAATATTACTGTATATCCTGAACTTGTGTTTTATATTCTTACCACTCTCATTAAACTGAAAATCTTCCATGCTTTTATGTGCCCTTTCCACTATTGCTATTTTCATTCTTTTTTAATAACAAGTAGCGTTTCACCACTTCTTCACTTTCCTAAGCCATTTGGTTTTGCATGTCCTTGTCATAAAGTTTCTTAACATTTTCTAACCTACAAAAAACCAAGCTCATAGTTTTTCAAGTTACTTTTACTTTAGTTGTTATAAACAAAACACAGAACTATCTGGGCCTCACAGATTATATTATAATGAGGAAGGGGTAAGGACAGCACAAGATGATGTTACACTTTGGATTACACTTCAGATTTCACTCCTCTGTTTGCCTTCCATCTCCTGGTTTGCCTGGGAAAACAGCTTCCCAACTCTCCTTTGCCAGGGTAGCACACAATTTGGAGCTCTACATCTTCATTCAAGAGTCAGTACTCCCAACGGCTGTGGAAAATTATACTCTTAGATGTCCTAGGAGCTTGGTGGAGGTGGACTGTCCAGTCTTTTTGTTTTCTGCTGGTATTAAGCAGCTGGAATTTATTCCATCTAGAGCCATTTTTAGGGTTTCAGGCACACTGGACACAATTTTTGTCTAAGCCCACATGTCAGTCCTGGAACACTGGAATCTGAGTTCAGTGGGACCAAGTCTTAAACTAGTACTGGTTCTCCTCAGTGCCAATAATCCTGCTTCTCTGAATCCTTCTTCACTCCCTCATGGAAATGTATTTCCATCCACATCATACCACCTTTTCCAGCTGTAAACATAGATGACTTGATAGACTTTTCTGTCATCTAAGAGTTTACAGCAGAAAAATCAGTTAACCTGTACAGTAATTGCTCTTTAGCAGTGGGAACGTCATTGGATTGTATAAAAAATATGGGTTGTGTCTGAACTGTGGCATTGTGACATCCTTGTCCTTGGCTATATGTCCTGACATATTCTCTCTGCCTTTTAGAATGAGACTTGAGTATACACCATCCCTACATGTTCCCTGGTTTCCTTTGGATCACAGGATGCCTCTGTGGCACGGCTCCCAAATGCGCTCCTATCTAAAAAACGCCAGTCTGTAATTCCCAAGTCTCCCTGTCTCACCCAGTCAAACTGTGCCTACCATGTATCTGTTGTCTTATCCTCCCTGGTAATACAGGGCAAAGACAGAAGAACAGAATAAAATCAAATGCTGAAATCTGGGTAGCTGGCCCAGCCTGGAATATTTGTGTATCAAGGTGGTCAAAGCTCTGGGCTGGGATGAGGCAGTGCCTCCAAACCATACATAATGAAAATGAGAATTAGAGCTATCACCCTGTTAATATTTGTTCTAAATAATGGAATGGAAAAGGGCACAGAATAAAACAAATGTGAGCTTGGATTAAAACGAATGTGATTTTTATTCCCTTTCTTATTGTGTTCATCCGTTTTATTTTGCTGAAAAATGTGTTCTGATTCTAGATATGAAGTACAACATAAACAGAGATTAATATAAATATGAGGTGATTTGCTTGTCCTTTTCATAAGAAAAGTAGAAAAGTAGTGTACAAACATCATGGCAAAATGTACTTCTGTCTTTTGCCAGGAATTCCAAACAATTTGATGACTGTCCTGTTTATTCTTAGCAGATAGGCCAATATGTTCTCCCTTAGTTAAAGAAATTCACATTAAAGTTCCCTTCTGACTGTTTTGAGATTTTTCTTGATCTGAAATGCTGTTCCACAGGAGACTGAGCCTTTAAAGAAAACAGCTCTCCACACCCACATTGTGATCAGAGGAAACAAAGCTTCGAGGAACTCTGACAGCACTGTGAAGACAAGCTCAGCTGTAACTGCCTAATTAAGGTCTTATCACTACTTATGTCACCCAAAGAGATAATGAAGCAAGAAGTGAATACACACCCTATTTTGTAACATGCATGATGCTAAATACACACTTGTAGCTGAGACTGGGTGACTAAGAAGGGTTAACCAATCATGTCATTCAGCTCAATACCTTTTGCTAGTTACTGCCAACCAAACTTCACTCATTCCTCCAGCCTAAGGGTAAAGCGAAGTGTAGCATGACTGCAAGCTCAGTACTAGCATGGATTAGTAAGAAACTAGGTTTATACTGTGCCTTCTGCTTACATTGTTGCCACTATTTAGCATTCATAAAAATGATTCTTGCCCAGTGGTAGCAGAAGTTTTGGCTAAGGCCTGATATATAAAACTCTTATTTTTGTGTATGTCATGGACATTAGACCAAAGCACTCACTTTAATAACAGAAACACAGGTTTTTTGACACCAAAAAAAACCCCAAACCTGCCCAGTAGTGACTCTTCTCCAACCATTGTAAAGACCTTGATCTGATATAGCATATAGGGACAAATTACTCCCCAGAGGTGACAGCATTCTGTCTGAGGGGTATGTACACTGGCTGGAGCTCATTAACTGCATCACACACATGTCCCTGCAAATGCTTGTAGCTAGACTACAGTACATTGTAGTATTGTAAGCAAACACGACTTTCAAATGTGTTCCTTAAGTCTGGACTTCACAGAAACTTACACCATTCCTATGTCTTCACAATGTCTTAGGTGTTTTTTACAATAGACAGAAAATCTTTTTTTTTCTCTCTTTTTGCCACTTCTCCAAGCCAGATTTGAGCCTGCACCAAAATTCTTACTTAAGTCTGCTCATAAATCTGAGCACATTTGCAGGCAATCCCCAATATCTGTGATATTCTGAAGTGTCTATCCACGCTAAATCAGGGAGCTGGTTACCTCTTTAATTTATGGCTCCTTTATAAAATCCCAGGCAGAAATCCATCAGTCTGGGATACGGTATACTTGTCATTATTCAGTATTTTGACACAACAAGAAACCAACACTAGAGGCATCTAGGAATTTCTGGCTAAAATAAAACCAGAGAGCTTTAATATCTACAGAAAAAAAATTATAAATAAATAATTCTGGTAGGAAAAGTGGTATTATTTATTAGCTATGCATAGGGCTTCATAATAATGTAGTTAAGCTTTTGTCAGCAGTTGCACTACAAAGGCTGTTTTTCTTGAGATGGTAATTTAGCTAAAAGCTGGGAAAGTCTCTTGCCTGACAGGAAGTAGCTTAACAATTTTTGAATAATAAAACCTATAAAAGAATTGAAGCGAGAGTGCATGAAAGTATTTTTTTGCAACTGAGTTTTATATTAGCAATAAAGATGACCTCTTGTTTTACTCCATACTTAAAACGCAACTTAATGCAAAAAATTGTTGGACAAACCTAACAAAAACAGTCATTGTAAAAAAATGGGGGATTTAACAAAGAAGTTTCAGAGTCAAACTCTACTAGATTTTTTCTTTTCCTGGAGGAAAAGGAGGTTGTTGATTATATTTTTAAGACTACAGGCTTTATTAAATTCTATAAAGAATTTTACCACTTAATATGGGATTGTCTTTTTTGTCATATAGCTAATATCAAGAAAATGGGTTAGAACCTGATGTTTTTTCCAAGTATTAAGATATGTCTGTGTTCATAAAATAGGCATAGCTGGAATATTTTCTCTGGCACCAAGACCAGACAAAATAGAATGGCTTTGGAGACATAGGTAAAGTCTCCATTCTACAGAAGAATGTCTTCATCCAAACCACCTTTGAGATCCACCACAACCATATGAGACCATGATAACAGCTTACTAGTATAGACAACAGATTCCTAGTGCCCCAGAACATTACCTGCTATTGTTTAATTTATTAATACATAGCATTATGTCCTGGAATCTACAGATCTGTAAAGTTCCTTATTATATGTCTTTTCCTGTGAATTATTCCCTGTACCTTGTGATATTAATAGAGCCAAATTATTCTAGACAAGCTGCTGATACACCTCCTTAACTGAAAGAAAAAGTCAAAAAGCCTAATGTTGATGAAAGAATTTAAATGGACAATAGATGTTCATTATCCTTATGCCATTGACACTACTTCTGGCCTTCTCCTGACCTAAGGCTAAGAATTTGAGGAGAGAAGTTGTTTGGAAGTGATTGATTATACCTGTATTGTTAGTTTGATTATATTGCCATGCCTTTGAAGCCAAGAGGGCAAACTGCACCCTTGGGTGCATCAAACACAGTATAACCAGTCGGTCAAGAGAGGTGATTATCCTTCTCTATTCAGTGATGGTGCATCAAGTACTGTGTGCAGTTCTGCACCTCACAATTTAAAAAGGATGTGAAAGTCCTTGGTTGTGTCCAGAGAAGGAAAACAAAGCTGGTGAAAGGGCTGGAAGGAATGTCCTATGAGGAGCAGCTGAGGACTTTGAGCTTGTCTAGTTTGGAGAAAAGGAAGCTGAGGGGCAACTTCATTGCACTCTACAGCTTCCTGAGGAGGAGAGAGGGAGGTGCTGAGCTCTTCTTCCTGGTATCCAATGATAAGATGTGTTGGAATGGTTCAAAGCTGCACAAGGGGAGGTTCAAACTGGACATTAGGAAGCATTTTTTTACTGAAAGGGAACAAGTGAGAGGTGTTCAATGCCTCAAAAGCCTGTCAGTGTTTAAGAAGTATTTGGATAATGCCCTTAATAACATGCTTCAACTTGATCAGCCCTGAACTGGTCAGGCAGTGATCCAGCCAAACTAGATGATAGCTGTACGTTCCTTCCAACTGAAATTCAACTCAATTCAATTCAATGCCATGCTGTGCCATGCCGTGCCATGCAATTCTATTCCATTCCATCCCCTTCCATTCTACAAGGTTCAGATTTCTTAAGTAATTCCAACTAAGCTTCTTTGTGCTGTTTTGAGAAGACTCTGCTAGTGATACACTTTGAGCCCAGGTAGCTTAGCAAAAATCACTCTGAACTTGATCCTTTTGCCCAAATACAGGCACTGAAGGACACCCAAACGCACAGTATCTCCTCATCACAAATAGAGATTTCAGATCCCTGGGACCTCTCAAGAACACACTAGAGACACCTATGTTTCAGCAATTGAATTGAGACCTCCAGATCTAAAGACAATGAAAAAACATCAGGGCTTTGCATACATGCAAAGAAGTTGAAACATGCTACACAACTTCAAGATTTTCAGTGACTTTAAATATATCTCAAAAGATTTATGTTCTAGAAAGCAGCCTTAGGGTGGATAAAGTACTTACAAATTTTTCTGAGTTGTCTTACCTAGAGAACATCATTTCACAAGGGTGCATCCTTATTGCATTGTTGCGATTTTCCTTAAATTTTTCTTTAAATAAAAATCTTAGAGAAGAAGATGTCTCTGTCTGGAATGTGCCTGTCACATGGTCTCAGGAATGGCTCACGTCTGTATAACCACTGTGTGACATCTGTGTGAAATGCATCTCTTCTGGGAACATAATGTGAGGAAACAGGTGCCTCACCTCCAGCGTCATGCTACAGAGCCTTGGCCTTAAAGAAGGTCTAAATACAAAACTTTTCGATAAAAACCCAGGGAGGATCAGGACAAACAATGCATTGTGCTAAAAAGACTACATACAATTCACTCAGGAAATACAGTTAGAAATAACAAAGGATGGATCCTAATAACAGAATACTGTACATCCTGTTTTCTATGCAGTGCCCAGCTGTCATTGCTTTATGCTGAAACAAATTCAATAAAAATTCTATTACTATTAGTCTACAATTACTCTAAACTGACTAATTAAATCCACATCTCAAATTGTCTGTGGAATGAGAATCCAATGTCTTTAAATAAAGAAGCTAAAAATGGAATAGCATAGCTAAACATTATACATCTGTTATTTTCCTTTTTCAGATGCTAAATTCATATTTCATAGGATAATGCTGTAGCAGGTAGGACTACTTACTATTCAATAAATTAAGAATTCTGATTAGCTATTATTTATAGTTCAATGTTTCCTGTATTCCTTAGTACTATTTATTTCAATGACAGCTTTAGAAAGGTAATGCAATACTTTCTCAGATACAAATAATCAGGGTCAAAGATGAAAGATGTTAACTAAAGCGCTTGTCTCCAAGCATGTTATCTCATTGCTAATCTCTAAAGACAACCTTACAAAGAAAGAGACATTAAAAATACTCAGAAGGAGTACTCAGAAGAGAGGGATGGTGGAATAAAACAGACAAGGCTGACAAGAGTGTAGAATGGTGAGGAACAGTCTTTCTCTGAACTAAAAAAAAAAGTGAGACTTGGAAGGAGGAAGAAATCCTATAGATAGATCAGTGGTTTATTATTTGATTCTAAATAAGAACTACTTTGCTTTAAAAAGACTATGTGTCACTGGTGGTACTTGAAGTCCAAAAGTGTAGAGATGCTTTTCTTAGCATATTATGCCTCTGCTTTTTTCTTTTTGTTTTTCTGTTTGTTCTCTTGTTTGCTGTAAAAAAGACACATACCAGCTTTCAAGGATAAAGACTCCATTAGAAATGTTTACTGGAATCCAATGAATTTTCTTCTGGGAAAATTCTGAGTTTACAGAAGCCACAACACCCAGAAGGAGACAAAATCTTGCCTCCATGCATTGACTGATCACCCAGCCTTCAATCATTTCAGAACAAATCGGGTCAATGCACTCACAGCTGCACCATCTCATAGACTGTGGGAAGCTAAGTTTCTGTGGGAACCTTAAACAGCTCAGTGGGACACTAATTTCAGAAGTTCATTCTTTATCCAAACTAAAACACTAATCTAGACTCACTTCCTGATTTTGGGTACTGTCATACAGTCAAAGTGACTTCCAAAGCCTGCTGAGCTAAGGTGCAGGACAGCTTCAGAGTCCAGCTCCTGCTGAGCCGGAGTATCTTCCTTCTGGTTTACCCCATAATGACTCGTGGGCTTTGCTTACTGCTGCCACTGCTGCAAGGGACAAAATCGCACACAAGGAACTAAGGCTTGCTGAGGTGACCATGGGGGAAGAACTGCTTCTCAGGCTGAGCTGTGGGAGTGAGAATCTCACATAACAAAAATAAATGTTATTTTTTTCAATTAAAGCCTCAAAATATATGGAACTTGATACATGGAAAAAATTAGTAGAAAATCAGTATTTGTATGCAGTAGTTCATAATATTTCTTCAGGTTAGCATAACAATTCATTAAAAAAAATGTGGTCTGTAACTCAACTTCTCCAGTTCAGAGAGTTATCAAACTAAGCTTTAACAAATACCCTTTCAGGAATTAAAACTTTATGAGAAGTAAAACAAGATGTTGATGTAAGGCATTCAAAGAAAAGATCAAGAGATACATTTTTTCCAAGTAGTATATTCATTCAGATCCTATCAGCTACCAAACTACTCATACAGATAACCTCTTATAAATGGGACCTACAAATCAAGCATGCATCCCTTTACCTAAGAAATCATTCATTGTATTCTTGTTGAGGGTTAAGAACCACATAGGCAGGGTTTTTGATACAGAAATTTTTCCCTTCAGAAACTTCACCTTCACTTGTAAAAAAGACATCTTCTTCTCTATGCTGAGCATCAGGGTGCAGCAAGCAGGGCCTTCCCCACCGGCATGGGGAGGTGGACGCCAGCTGGGCAGGGTCCTCACTGGCAAGATCCCATAGAGTGTGAGCAAGGCAAGCAGAGCTGGACCAGTATGCATGATGAGGGTCAGACACAGCCCCCAGTGTTCACCAGGCATGTCCTGAGCACTGAGGTGGGTCAGAGGTCAAGCCAGGAAGTCAGTCAGCAGCTCAGGGTCTAGAACAGGAAAAAGAAATTAAGTAAAAAAACACATGGTGTTAACAATCAATTTTTATATACAAAAGCCACTTGTCATTAAACAGGATTGAAGTGCGCTACGAAAGACCTAAGTATATTTTAAAAGATGTTGAAATAATGTGCTTAGTATGAAAGATTCTGATGTACTTTCCAAAATAATTAGGAATATTGACTGATTCAAGTTACTGAAAACTAGATAAATATCTTCAAGCCTTTAGGTAATTATTTGAATTTAATCCTGTATCAGTAATGATTATCTATTGTACTTGGCAGTTTGTTTGAAATTATCAGGGTCAGCTTTGAACACTAAGAGATGGCATTCATGTGCCTAAAGCAGACACCTATATGAGGTAACCACCAAGGCTTTGTCTATGGTCAATGTGTAATCCAGAACCCTAAGCTTGAGGCTTGGAGGCTGCAATGCAGGTGCAAGAAGGGTGCAAAATCATTTTAATGCTGAAGCTTATTTTCTAGCAGAAAGTCAATCATCCTTACGTGAATTATTGAATCATCCTTACACTACTCTAATATGTCATGGGGGACCCTAATACAGAATAAAGTCTTCCTTGATAAGGAGTAAAATGCGATTGTGAGTGTGGAAATGGAAAGGTACAATAAAGCCCCTGTGGTGATCTGAATCCTGCCTCTGGTCCCTGTGTAAAAAGGTATTGGCAGAGAGCACAATGTCTGGTTCCAGCTGTTATATGAAACCTAAACTGCAATAAACTGATAACTAGGCACTCAGCATATATCTCAGAAAGCAAAAGAAACATCGCTCCCTTCTCAGACCAAAAGAATTTTCAATCTCAGTTCTAACTGCAGCTGTAGGCACTCTGAGAATCCAGCCTAACACTTCCTAGCAAAAATAAACCTATCAGTAATAGTTTTCTTGAAAAACAAGAATGAACTAGCAAGAGTAAAAATAATTAGTTGAAAGATTTTCCACTGACATATATTGTCCTTTGGTATCCCACGGCAGCAAAATATTTCTTCACTTTCCTCTATTTCTTCACTTTTGAGAAGTTTGCTAGAACTTTACAAGTATTCAGATGTATTCAGTGCTTGAGATTACATTAAATTAACCATGCAGTACAGTGGCTGTTCCAGTCACTGTTGCTATATCCCAGCAAGTCAGGCATCCTAGTCTTCTTGCTCTGTGGTAGTTGCTAATAGACGATGTTTTTTTGATGGCAGCCACTGCAGAAAGGACCCGTTTGGCCTGTAAATTTTCCAAATCTCATGCAGAGCAATTGTAGCTTCGGCGGTGGAAACCAGCTACCCCTGAGAATACCACATCCATTTCAGAAATGTTCCCATAATAGTGCTGTTTCATAAGGATAAGTAAACTCCTCTCACCAACTCAAGCTATGCAGGAATAGGATAGTAACTCTGTGTGTACTGGATGGGTAAGTGTGCTGCCAGAAGCAGCATAGGTGTGAGCATACCTTGGAAAGACGCTATATTTCCTGAGAAACCCATGCAAGCCCAGGTTCTGAAGTACCTACACAACTTGTAGTGTCCCAGGTAACAACTTCAGAGCAACTGGGGCATTTTGGTGCTGGTCTGCATATAAGCATAGTCAGCCATCCAGAAGAAGGAAAACTAAAAATCAGCCGTGTTAAACATCTACTCATTGTTTTACTCTTTCAATTCCAGAGAAGTCTAATAAGTCTAATAACTTGATTTTTCATATGTTCTGGAATGGGACTTACCAACATTTTCTGCCATCAATAGACAGGTTTAAATTTTTGTTCTGTTTCACCATGAAATAGATCAGAAGATGTATATACATCCTGAGAATCTTCACTACTATGCTGGGTTTTTTATTATTGCTATACTTCTAAACTATTCTGCATATTGCTATTTTTTTTTCATCTGATTTGCCAAAACCAGCCTTAAATGTATGAGTCGTAACACAGGAATAGTTATTTAATAAATAATGAAAAGGCTTGAAAAGTTACAGTCATGCTAAATATAGCTAGCTAAATATGCCAAATTTCTTCTTCTGAGGACAGTTGCTCTTGTTGGTAGGCTGGGAAACAAACGCAAGACACAAACCATCACCCCAGGGACTCAGCTGCACGCTAGAAAACAAAACAGCACTGACTGCTCAGACAGATTCATAACTTCACAAGTATGCAAAGAGAACCTCATCTTCATTCTGGACAAGCTAATCAGAAACAGAAACAATTATATGAATTGGTCATTGTGAAGTTATTTTTCTTCATATTATATCCAGAAGAATAATCATAGTTAAGGAATCTTGCTAAATCTTTATGCAAAATTGTGCAAAATCCATTTTGTCCAGATTTCCATGGAAATCAAAGAAACTTACAAATCTAAACTTGGCTTCCACTGAATCACTAACTTCTCAGGTGCCAACAAAAACTCCAGGATACAAGAGGCTGACAGTTCTGGTCTACCGGCAAGTGGACTGTTTCTAAAGCCACCTTCCCTCACAAAACCTGTGTAAGTCTAAATGACTGATACAATCCCAGTCTCTGTAAAATACTTTTTGTTGCTAAATTTAGAAAGAGAGTAACATAAACTCTTTACTGTGAGAGTGACAGAGCACTGAAACAAGCCACCCAGAGAGGTTGTGGAGTCTCCTTCTCTGGAGACTTTCAAAACCTGCCTGAATGCAATCCTGTGTGGCCTGCCCTGGGTGATCCTGCTTTGGCAGGGGGGTTGGACTCAATGACCTCTGGAGGTCCCTTTCAAACCCTAACATTCTATGATTCTATGAAGCATTTGACTTTAAATAAAATGTGAGGACTTTAAGATTTTAAGCAAGAAATGAATTATTGAGCATCTGCTGTCTTTGGGAAAATACATTGTTCTTTTCCTCCAAGATGCACCTGCTCTTTCTGTTCATTTACTGGTTTTATTATGTTTCATAAAATGTCACCCTTAATCTCATCTCAAAAGTTGTTCTGGCTGTATTCAGGTTTGCCAAATCTGAGGGCAATTAGATTGAAACTCTTTCACTGAATCTGGAATGTTTGTGACTTCACCGATTATTATTATCACTCAAATTTCGTAGAGATTATCTGTGCAAGATTTCTTCACTGGCTTCAGAGGTATCTCTTAAGTTTGGCAGTTTGAATTACCCTGGCTTTGCTGCCATTTGATTGACACAGGGAATATACATTTACTTTACTGTCTCTTTTTGTATCTTGGTGCTTCCATGGTCTTCATTCTGCTTCCATACACTGTGTCTCTAACCTACTCTTGCTCTTATTTGTAATGTGAACAGAGAAGTCTCTATTAGGTGGGTGTGGAGCACGCACATCTGTTTATGGTTTAGTGAAGGATGATGGTAGTTCAGGATGTGATATGGCCACTAATCAAGTCATGAGTAATATACCTTGGAGAACATAAAACAACGTGAATTATTGAAGCAGCAAAGATGTTTGCAGATGAGACTCTCAGGGAATTAGATCAAGTAGTGCAGCTTATTTCAAAACTTAGAGGCGCTTCTGGCTTTTTAAGTCTGGAAAGATACAATGGAAGGAGTTGCTCACAATATGTGACCTTTGGACAAGGGCATCTCTCTGCTTAGCTTCTCCTTAAGGAGGAGTCACAAGCAAGTGGTCAGTTCATGGGACTTTGTGGAGATTTTCTACCCAAACAGTATCATTAAATAACATCAGACTTTATTAATCATGTATCAAATATCACAATAGTGATTTAGCTTTGCTCTTGCCACAGTGGATCACAGGACTGAGAAGCTTTGCTCTGCACTCTTACTTTCAGTTAGTAGTTGAACTGGTGGATATTCAGGCTCTCTGATTCCATGAAACTGCGTAAGAGATCCTGAGCAAAATAACATGCAAGAACTCTCCCTTACCACAAATACTGCATTCCTGGAGAAGATTTTGCAAGATGTACAGCCCTTCAAACTCTCAGGAGGATCAGAGTTTATTTATTTTAAGAGAGCAATCTCAGAGGGCAAATTGTAAACTGTGAAGATTAACAAGGAGTTTTTCAAAGACATAAAGGGAACTCAGCTGCCTAACTCACATTAAAAGTCAATAGGAATTAAGCATTTAATCCCATTAGTGTCTTGGAAAAGATGCTTCTGAAAAGAAACTTTTATGCTCTCATTGAATTTCGAAGCAGTATTCTGAAAATTCCTGAGTGGACTTGAGTTTCAAGTTCCCTCTATTACTGAACAACAATGAAAGGGTGGAGGTTTCTTTCTATACAGCAGCTGGGATAAAATGCCAGATATCTATGAGGTATTTTCACCCACCAGCTGTTCTCCCCTCACATGCTAAACACCTCACCATGTGATGGCTGACTTCTCCTTTCTAAAGACAATTGATCACCAGTGATACTGTTCTCCCTTCCCTTTATCAGTTGTTTTCCTTCCCTGAGCATTGCATTTTGATGAGGCAAAGGGCTTTTGTTTCAGTTCTCCTGTCTTCTTTCACTAGTTTGCCTTCAGCATAATACTTGCAAAACACCTTTCCTGTCACTTAGGCATACTCTTATTTTCTTTACTTGTGTTCACCCACAGCCCTTCGTAACAAAGGTACCATACACTCCCCAAAGGGCTGCTGTTCACTTTGTAGAGGTGCCTAGCCAAGGCTTTCCCATTATTCACAAAGCTTTCCCAGCAGTTGCTCTGTATTTACTCACTATAGTTTAATCCACGTGAGCTCACATATTTCTCATTGTAATACTGTTGTTATTATTACTTAGAGCTCTGAACATGAAAATTTATTTATCTGGCTGCTGCCTCATGCCACTTAGTTTAAAGAATGTATGTACCACTTTCTCTGACATTCTCTGTTCAGAAGCTAAAGCTGAAAATTTATAGCATGGAGATTAATCATCTAAACTTGTCATTTCAAGGAGAAGGAAAGAGGACATATATTAATGACCCACATTTTTATGCTACAACAATTGATTTTCTCTAGCGTAATAAAGAAAAAGGCTCAGGGATGATGAGACATAAGCTTTGGTTGAATCCTGCACTTTGGCAGAGCAAGGCACAGAGAGACAAGTATGGTGCTCAGCTGAAGCACCCACTGTGGTTTCTGGAAAGCCCAGGAGCAGTCTCTACGCAGCAGAACATTCCCATTAAGGCTGATGAGTCTACCAGGTTTCATAACACCTGCCACCAGAGAAATTTGTCAACTGAGAGCAGCAGGGAGAAAATGATACATCCTGAAGCTGAAAACATCCCCACAGACTCAGCAAACTGAACAATTAAGGTGTGTGACTGCAAAAGCAATGTCCCAGAACCTATCACTGTATTTTCCACTCTGCTTACTCTCTGCTGCATATTTCATTGATGATACATCCCTGACTGTTGCACTGTTTCCAGCCTGATCAACTGTGTTTGACTAGCCCTCACTGTGCAAAGGAGGGACAACTCCTTTTCATTTGTTGGTAACTATGTCAATGAAGGATTATGGGCATTAACAGTCACACTAACATCTTAGGAAAAGAAGGTGGGGAGTAGAAAAGACCTTAAGAAAGGGACTACTCAGCCATACAGATACTCTTTACATAAACCCCTCCTGATCTTAAATAGCATTTGCCATATGGCTTCAGTAGGACCTACTGAAAATTCATGACTATTTTTCACACTGTTCTCAAACTATCATCAGTAAGAACAAACTCAAGTTTAAAATGCCCCTATTTTAATATGAAAAATTGGACGCACTTTAGGAAAAAAAAAAAAAGAGAGAAAGAAAAGAAAGACAAATTACACTGTTCTAATTTTCTCCTTACTTTCCTCATGAGGAAAAGAGGAAATAAAAGATACATGTTTTCCAAATTCTCTCTTATTTTTCTGTCTTTTCTAAGAAAACATAAATTGATGACAGAAAGACTGCTTTCTCCACTACTCACCACTTAACACTTTCCCCTCTCTCTTCCTTTCTTTCAGTGGAAAAAACCCTTGGTATAAATTCAGAGCATAGAAATTTTCATATCATTTTAGAAAAGTTGTTAAAAAGTTGCTTAAGAAGGTTTTGTGTGAATTAGATTTTAAAGTTTGCATTCTGTATTTGCCTACTGTGAATAGTGTGTGTCACTAAGCCCTATCTGGATGAAAATCAGCAGCTTTAATAAAAACAGTACTGTAAGCTAAAAATTTTGCAAAAATTACATGCAGACCATGAATAAAATCAACAGTTCCTAACCATATTGAGGGAGATGGAAATACTAGAGAGAGTCCAATTGAGAGCTACGAAGATGATAAAAGGACTGAAAGATCTCTTATGAGGAAAGGCTGAGAGTCCTGGGGCTGTTTAGCTTGGAAAAGAGAAGATTGAAAGGGGATCTTATTAATGTTTACAAATATCTGAAGGGTGGGTGTCAAGTAGAAGGGGCCAGTCTCTTTTCACCTGTGCCCTGTGACAGGATAAGAGGTAATGGTAGCAAGATGAAACACAGGAAGTTCCACCTCAACATGAGGAAAAACTTCTTTATTCTGAGAGTGACAGAGCACTGGGACAGGCTGTCCAGAGAGGTTGGAGTCTCCTTCTCTAGAGACTTTCAAGACTCACCTGGATCTGTTCCTGTGTGGCCTGCCCTTGGTGTTCTTGCACTGGCAGGGGCATTGGACTCGATGATCTCCAGAGGTTCCTTCCAACCCCTACCATTCTAGGATTCTGTGATTCTCCTTTGATAAAATTCTGCACATATTGATGTTTTCATTTTTTATCAGTCACCTAGAAGAGGAAAGAAACATGAGCTATGGAAATGTAAAGGTTGAGACATAGTATTAGAAATGTAAAGTATAAATATGATATATATTTAATATATGTAGTACAGCATAGAATTGTATAGCAAAATTTTGCATATAGCAACTTTGAAAGGGCAGCAAAAACTGGTTGTAGCAAAGAAATAGCACAAAACAGATCAGGAAATCATAGAAATATGATCAAAAAATCTCACAAGTAGATACATTAAAATAAACGCATACACTTCTATTCATTAAATAGTCAATACAAATGAGAAATGTAGGAAGTGTCAATACTGTAACAGAAGTTTGAGTGATGGAGCATTACATATAAGACGTACTTGCAAGGAGATGTACCTACAGAAAATACTTGAGCAGTTTTAGAGTACTTAAATGAAGGCATCATGTTGCAACGCAATAGCAATACAATAGCAGGGGTTCATGAGATTAAGCATGGAAGGAAATCTGCAGCTGGTGTAAATTGTGATGGCTCCATTGCCTTTTTAGCTGCTAACAGCTGGCAAAGCTGCAGGACAGGTTCTGGTGCTATTGCACTGCAGTACTCCACTCAGCTGGGGCTCTTTTGTCACATCCAGGGGGGTTTAGTTGGAGCTCAGAAGGCAGAAACAGGAATGTTTACACCAATGTGGGACTGAATTAGGAGGAAATTAAAAGGGCTGAGTATGTGTAGCTTGGCTAAGTGTACTATTAAAGGGCAAGGGGAGGGGTTCTTGCTAAGAGTTGTAAGGCATCCTTTAGTTCCATATGAGAAAATAAAGTTATCAGCAATGACGTGGTTGAATGTCAGACAAATATCCTTCCTGATACTAAGTTCTATAAGACTAAAATAGTTTCTAAAGAAAATCAGAGAAACTTGGAGACTTTTCAAGTCAGGCTGGACAAAACACTTCAAAAATGCAGACAAAGAAGCTACTTTACTAGGAACACAGACTGGATACTTTTAAAAAGATTGTTTGTCACTTTGCAGTAAGACTTCTATGGAAATAAAATTGTAGTGTTGAGAGTAACAGGTATTAGTCTAAAAATATTGAACAGTTGAAAATAAATACTTTCTTGCAAACTAGCTTAATCTAAACAATGAGAAGGAATTTTAACAGAACTGAATGTGAAAATATATGTAGAATTTAAGCCACAAGTCAAAACCAGTTGTGAGTGGAAAAAGTGCAGTCTGGCTGCACTCTCCCTTCAATGATATCTATCATTCTGTCCAACACAACTTCATGGGTCTGCCTAATGTTTGTAAAGTTCAGAATAAGGGCAGTACTATTCATCCAAGGACAAAAAAAGTATGAGAAGAGATCATAAAAATCTGAATTTATAGACTATAAAAATGCAGTCTGAGGAGATCTAATTTTGGTATATAAAATCTTAAATAGTATAGTTAACGCCAAATGCACTGACTATTTTTTTTTTTTTCTGGGACAAAGATAAGAGTATAAGGGGCATAATTGCAAAGTAAAGAAAAACGAATTTGAAACAGATGTCATGTGTCCCATTTTTCTTTGCACAGAGCCACAAGTGTATGCAGAATAGCTTATGAGTCAGAGACTGGAGCTTAAACACTGGAGGATCATTCAAGAAACAATTACGGCAAATGGCATCCTGAGGGGATTAGAGTATTAAAAGAAAATGAACCTTAATAGAGTGAATAGACTCCACTTAGTCCCTGAGATTTATCATGTTCATAAACCCCAAAACAAATATGGTAGCAGAAAGATAAAAGCTAAAGGTAGTTGACATACTTAATAATATTTTATTTCTCTGTGTTTAATTCTGTTCTTCACTTGCTGTCGAATGGTAACACAAATATTAAACGCACGTAAGTACATTTGAGACATTTAAAGCCTTTCAGAATCTGCTTCAGGCAAAATTAACAAGAACATTGCCTCTGAAATTTGGTGCAGCTGTTACTAATAAAAGATCTAGTACTGCAGGCTGAAACAGCTGGAAATGATAAGTGAAAATAGAATTAAGGCTCAGTAATGCAGGCTTGCACTCTGGAGGCAATTCTGGACAAAACCTGTGTGTGGCCTCAGGTCTGATGGATGGCTTGTACTGTACAGGACCTCAGTGACATGGCACGCAGCACCTCAGACCTGGCCTCTCTGAGGATGGCCACACAAGTTCTGGCAGGTAGGAGGTTCACGTATTCGGCAGGAAGACCATCCACATGTTCAGACATGTGTGAAGATGAAAGCCCGCATGATGAACTTTGTGCAGAACTGCAGTCCCTTCCTCCCTGCTGCCTGCCTTTCCCACCTGGGAGACCACTGTGCCTTTCCTCTTCCTATTAAAAGCATTTCCCCCTTCCCCAAATGTTCTCTCTCAACCGCTTTCATGTGCATAGCTTCTCTTCCCGGCATGCTGCAATGCACAAGCACTGAGAAACGTCACATATCCTCAATGTTTCGCTGTTCAGGTAGTCACCTTGCACTACAAACTCTTACAACACTTTTCACAAGAATTTAAGACTGGTGTGCAACAGAAATAAGGAACCCTACTGCAGTGAAAAGCAATATTCTATGATACAGACCTTTCCTGGACTCTAGGATAGAACGGAAAACAAGCACTCCACCTCCAGATTCCTCAGAGGCAGAAAGAAGGGGAACAAAGGAGCACACAGATTGCCTGGGGGTTTTCAAATCTGATATCCTTCTCTAACGATGGTAGCACCACCTGCTGCAGAAGAAAATGCAAGACAAACATATAATGCCAAAGCTTTGAGAGGAATTTTCTTTCTGACTCCAGGCTAGTAGTGATTGCTTGTTCCTTGCTATTCTCAGAGAACTTTACAATACACTGCTGTGCAAACACAGCTTATGACTAAAGGTACCCCATTGCCTTGTCCCAGAACTCAACTTAGAGCATTTCTATTACTCCTCAGGAGCACCCCCAGTAGGGAACTTGGCACAGAGGTCTCCAAATACACATCAAAAAAAGTCTTTGGGAAGTGTGTACAAATGAGTATCAGGCTGCATAAATGTTATCAGTCTGGATCTGAAAACAATACAATCCTGCTCTCCAGGCCCTATTAGTGCTGGGACAGCACAGACCCAGCCAGGCTGTAAGCTGAAGTGGCTGAGACAATACCAAGGAGTGAAGACCTAAACCACATGAAATAGAACCTTAAATGTAAATTCCGATTATTTTTTTTTTTTTTAATATCTAGCCTGAGGTTGACTTACGGCCTACCAGGATGAACTGGCCTGCTATCTACTTCAGGCAGCTCCAGTCTGGTCTCACCTATTTTCCTTCCCATGGACAACTGAGACTCACTGTGACACAAGGGGCCAACTGCATGGGATATGCTCCCAGGTCTTGGCCCTGTGATAGAGAAGACAAGGAAAACAAACAAGCAAACAAAAGCAACAACAACAACAAAAAAATAGCTTTAGCTTAGCTGCTAACAGTGAGAGATAAGAAGTGGGTACATAGGCAGTCCAACATCACTTACCTCCCTGCTCTCACCCTTCTCTCTCCAAGAACTGTTTTGCTCTGGGGCTTCAATGTGCTTTGCCAAGTCCTAGGGACTTCACAGCTGCATCTGGGATTACAATATGTCTGCTCCTCCCTAGATATATCCCTAAGGTCTCTTCTATATGGATTTTGGTTTTTTAATAATGCTAGTTGCTCCTGGGTTGGAGGGGCAGGAGGAAATTAAGACCTTCCTTCTTTCTTTTCGCAAAAACCCCACAAACTCAGCTACAGGCATGGCAACAGGAGGTGCCAGTCACCAAAATAGATACAGTTAGCAGAATGGGACGTGATGGAGTGATTGAGGAGAGAAGGCTGTGACTGGGGACTGAGTAAAGATGGACAAAAGCACTTCAGTAGGAAGATGCCTGTGGGGAATGTCCCAGGGCACCATGGAGAACCAAGAAGGCTCAGGAGTGTCATATCATATTGTCCACAAACTTACTGAGGGTGCCCTCGATTCTCTCATCCGGATCATTGATAAAAATATTAGACAGAACTAGCCCCATTACCGAGCCCTGAGGAACACCATTTGTGACTGGCCACCAGATGACCACAACTTGACAAATTGACCAACAAATTGGGCAACAAATTGACCACAACTCTTTGGGCCTGGCCATTCAGCCAGTTCTTTATCCAGCAAAGTACATGACTATCCAAGCCATGAGCTGCCAGTTTCCCTGGGAGAATGATGTGGGAAAGAGTGTCAAATGATGTAGTGAAGTTCAAGTAGACAACATTCACAGCCTTTCCCTTACTCACTAAGCGGCCACTTTGTCATAGGAGGAGATTGGGTTAGTGAAGCAGGAGCTGCCTTTCATAAAGCCCTGCTGACTGGGCCTGACTGCCTGGTTGTCCTGTATGGGCACTGTAATGGCACAGAAGATGATCTGCTCCGTAACCTTGCCCCAGCACCAAGGCCCATATTTCCCTGGATCCTTCTTCCAGCCCTTCTTGTAGATGGGCATCATATTTGCTAACTTCCAGTCCACTGGTGTTAAAGGGACTCAGAATGACTGTGCCTAGTGTGATAATTGCTGGGCTGATAGACTGGTTCCACAACAGAATGCATCATTATCCCTACAGATAACAACAGGTACCAGAACGCCCCACATGAGCATCAATTAACAAGAATAGGTGGAACCACCCGAGGAGGACATTGTTTGAGGGGACATGAAGTCAGTTTGCAATTAAATCAAACTCCCAAAACAAAACACCCTTATCGATTTTAGCCCCAGGCCAATTGGGGACAATAGATACAATGTAACTTAATCTCTACTTTCAGTATATAAATATTCTCTGCCCTGTCACTATGGTGTGCTAGGTTTCTTAGCATTAGCCTGTTAGCACCCGATTCTGGGCAAGATTGTAATAAACCTGACATCTCGTCTCTGTGTGTGGATTGGATTTTGCACACCAGGTAAAGAATCCATTTTGGGGACACTGGGACCTCCCTGGTTAGCCAGAACTGCTAATAAATGATGGAAAGTGGCTTGGTGAGCACTTCCAACAGCTCCTTCAGTACCCTTGGGTGAATCACACCCAGCCCCATAGACTTGTGTGCATCTAAGTGGAGCAGCAGATCGCACACTACTTCCCTTTGGAGTATGGGGGCTTCATTCTGCTCCCTATCCCTGCCATCCAGCTCAGGGGACTGGGCATTCAGAGAACAACTGGTTTTACTATTAAAGAATAGATTCATTTCATAAAGAATTCAACTGGCAAGAGATACTTAAGCAAAGAAAAACAAAGTTTCCTTCTATAGCAATCATGGAGGGTGGCGAGAATGAAAAATTAAAAATTAAACTATTTAGTGCAAGATTCCCAGAGGAGTACCTGGCTCTGTGCAGTCAGCAGGCTGGTCTTCAGCTCAGCTCTGCAGCGAGGTCTGCTCCTAAAGTTTAGCAGTGGGTGTTTGTACACATAAGGGCAGAGGGGGTTTCATCATATTAACTGGGTTTTTTTGGTTCTTGTTACAGTTTAGGGCCAGGGCAGCCTGCTAGACCTGTAACAGACACTCTCTGTTAACCCCCCTCCCTCCCCAAAGGGGAAGGGAAAGGGAATAAAGGAGAGAGACTTAGTGATTAGAAAAGGAAACTAGAACAGCTTTAATGAAAAGGAAATTAATAATAATAATAATAATAAAAATGGAATATATACAAAACCAGTATAAAACCCAAGCCCCCCTGATGGCAATTACGTCACCGTCACCACTGATGCTGTGTCACTGGGCCAGCAGCAGATGTGAACTGTGTTCAGGAGCTGGATTCTGGTACCAGATTCAAGAACACATAGATCAGGATTGAAGGCAGAACGGACAGAAGCCTCCTGGGATGCCGGATATGGAAGAAGAGAGGAAGAAGCTGGAAGAAGTTGACACCTGTGATCCCACAGCTTTATACAGAATATGCCATATATGGGCTGGAATCCCTTGATGGTCAGTTTGGGGTCAGCTGTCCTCTCTGCTCCTCCCTGCAGCTGCAGCCTTTTATTTTCTGCATCCCCCAACATGATACAAGACCCAGAAGTGCCCTTGGTCTGCACATCAGCCCTTGCTACTAACTCTAAACACGAGGTGTTATCCCTGGTGGAAGCAGCCACTGCCTGGAAAAACAGGCTGCTCATTTCAGAAAGTGCAGTTAGTTAGAAAAACTGAGCTGAAAAGTGAAATCGCTGAACAGAATTAGTTCTGTTCTCACTCAAACCAGGACAGTTCTGTCCCTTCTTTCCACACCTGCACCCTCAGTGCACATGTAGCATGAGCAACCAGGCACATTTCTTCCTAAATTTATTCCTTTAGTACTTGTTCATTAATTTACACAGGGCTGTATGGTCTTATGCCACTAGGGATCTGTTTTTTCCTCCTTTTATACACCACAATTCATTTGCAGCTTTCCTCATTGTGTCCATGTATTCCTGATGCTTTTAGCTTTTATATTTAACTGTCTTTTCTCTTGGAACACCACTACTAAACTTTTTCCATACCAGCACAAAGGTTCTGAGGGAAAGATAAAGTCATGACTGCTCCCTCCCTAACTTTCTTACCCCTTTTCTTTATCCTTAGCCCTTCACACAATTTCCAGTGGCCTACTCCCAAGTTTGATAAAAGCCTCTCTCTTTAAGAAGTCAGGAGTAATTTATACTCTTCTTCTTGTTTGTACCTCTGAGTAGACATAAATAAATATCAGACATCCTGCACAGCCTTCTTCCTATTAAATACTGTTTATTAACATCTGTTAAAATTAGTACTTTTTTTTAGCTCTCACCATTAATCATTTTAAAATGTGCTGTGTTTGTTGTTAGTGCAGTATGACAGGCAGTAAAGACCCTTCCCCTCTAGCAAATTACATTACAGTGGTATCCTTTGGGACTGCAAAGTTTTGAATACATCAGCATTTCCTTCTATCAATACCCATTTTCATCCTTAAAATTATACTCTGCAATGGCCTGACACTCTGCACATGACATCTTAGGTCATGCATTTGATTCTCAAATATTTTAAATGTGTCCTTTCCTAACTTACACAGCCGGGGGGGGGATAAAAGGGGAAAAAAAAAAAAAAAAAGGAGGGAGAAAAACCACAGCCTGTTGCAGTGTAAGATTTGAGCCTTGCAGAATTGTACATAAGCAGGTCTGTGCAAACATATCTAGATGGAAGAATTAAGGTTTGTGTTTCAAACAATATCACTAAATTAACAAACTAATAGAAACTTCAATCATTAGGAATTCCAGAAGGAGTCAGCCTTAAGCTAACATTTGTGGTTTCTCAGCATAAAAACCCACAACGAGGTGTATGTTCATCACAATTGGAAAAGGTTTCCATATTCACTACCACTCCTCAGAACCTTTCTCAGGTCACGCAGCAACTGCTGCAGCTCTTGAGAGCTCAGGAAGGAGCTGTCCTCCAAGATCAACTATACACACCAAAGCTGTACTGAGTTTGTGGGTAGCAAAACACTCTGCAAACAGCAGCCTTGTAACTGTGAGCCTTTATTAGCTGAAAATTAACGTAGCCTACAGACAGCATCCAAATATGAACATATTCTATTACATATTACTATGCAATTCTACATACTTCTCTCACAAGGGGCTCCAGGCCTTTGTTTTCCTGGCACACGCAGAGAAGAAGAGATCTGAGGTTGCAGAGCAACATGGATACAATTCCATATTACTTGAGGAATAGTTTACCACTGATTAATTAAAGGCCATATTGTGATGCATATGCTCCGCTGAGCGAAGCAAGTGCTGTTGACAGTCTTCTTGTCTACAAACAGAAGGAGATTGAGGAGATGCAGAAGGGTTTGTTTCTCAGTCTTGGAACATGCCCAGAAGCTATCATGTTTACTTCTTGTGCTTTCAGAAGCTTCTAGAGCTTGCAAAACCAAGCCTGCAGTCACTTCAGATGGTTTCTTCACTGCTGTTGGGAGACAAAAAAAGGAAACACAGGATATAAACCCGTGATATAATTGCTGGCCTGAAGACATCTTCAGTTCCTATCAGACTCTACAGAAACTGAGAATATTCTATACATCACAGACTCAGGAGTTCTGGCAAAAAAAACCCCAAATACTTGGGCATAGTACAGGGCCCAGTAAAGCAGGCTAATACAAAAAGGGGAGGAAAAATCCACAAAAACATGAACAAACATATTCTCTTTATAATTTCAAATAGCTCCTTTATGCAAGCTACCCAGCTACCAGGACCTGGGGAATCACAGCTGCTTACAGAGATGCTTTGATAAATAGAGTAACAAAGAAATCTTCTACTAGTGACTCCAATGCACCACCTACAGTACTTTTTTTTTTTTTTTCTGATTGTGACATTTTTCATTATCTCATTCCCACATTACAACAATCAATTTGAATTGACTGTTTTGATAGCAAAATAATATTTAAGGAAAGCCACCTAACACAAGCAAGGCCAGAGACAGAATGAATGTGTTCTGGATCAGTGACTAAGAATCAAGATCATCCTCCACAGGAATATAGAAAGTGAAACTTGGGAAACAAAAGGCACTTGTATTTTCTACACCAGTGTATAAATTTATAGTAACCCAATTTATTTTACTATAATTATATATTCATGGAGGCAGAGCAGATACTCCATAGACAACAAACAGTATGAAAAACCATCTCAGAGAGAGGTTTGAGGAGACTTTTGCTGAGAAGCCAACAGTTCATTAGCCAAGATCTGGAGACAGGCAGGACATGGACATGAACAAAAGGGACATTCACAGTGCCAGTAATTAATTTTAATAAAAACTGCAGAGAAAACAAAAATTTTTGTGTCAGAACTTGTTAGATGTCCTCATAAAGTTTAGCATTTAATACCAGCCTTCCTTCAGGGCTCAAAGCACCTTGTGCTGACCACAGACAGGTGGGAGAGGAGGTGAGAGTACCATGGGTCTGAGCCAGCATTGTGGTTCAGTGAGACACCACTGCGATGAAGAAAGAGTTATTCCTCTTGCAGACCATCTTTTAAACATCATATAGAGTCACTCAAACACTGCCAAGTGCCTCCTCCCCATCCTCAGCCAATGGGGAAATACACTCATTATCCTGCTTTCAGGCAAAAAAAGGAGCATGACGGCTGTGTGTGGGCACCTGTCTGTCACTCTGCCCATCTGACAAATCCCATCCTTCTCATCTTCCCCCTGCAGCTTTTGAAATGTTCAGCAATTCCAGCTGCATTTGACAGAAGATAGTAAGTCCCAACCATCTGGGACAAGATTACATCTCCCAAATAAACTGGCATCAGCTTTCCAAGGCAGAACAAGGGTAGCTTCAAAAGCCAGCATCTCAGTGCCTCTGATCTGCTCCAGCTGACACAAGAGGTACCAAGAGGGAACTACCAGGTCCAATAAATCTGAGGAGGTATCTGCCTCCCTACCAACTTGTCCTCTGGACTTGTGGTTAATAGGAACAGAGGCAGATGCTCACTTCCCTCTTAATGGGAAAAAATCCAGCAACAATCAAAAAAGGGAGACATACTCAGCTAATTATAACAGGAAAATGAAGATTTCTCATGCCTTCCTAAAGAGATCCATAATTCATAGCCATCACACCTGTCACTAAAGTTCTTTCTAATTTAAGACTATGCTTTCTCCTCCATTATCATGGCATATCTAGAAAGGTTTGTAATTTAACTAAACTGAATTCTGCTCTTAAAATTTAGGTAAAGGTAGAGTAATTTTTCTACAGTATTTTATTATCTTTTGAGAGCAGAATACCTAAATTAAAGGTGCAGGCACAGAATATTACTGTCCATGTCTATAAATGTCTATTATCTGTCAGGCAATAAAGTCAGTAATTAGAAAAACAATTTTAAAATAACAAAAATCCACATGAAATGCTGAAAATAAGATTTGCAAGATATATTTCCAGTCTCAGAATCAGGCCATTAAAGCATGTCTACTTAGGGAAATTGATTGACATAATGACAGTGTAATTTAGCACAGTAATGTATTCTCCTTTCTTCCCTTAACTATCCCAGTTTACCTACTCCATGTGGATATGATTCCAGATTAAACTGATTTTATTAAACAATAGCTTTATTAAAAATACAATACTATTAATCTGTTAGTCAGTTTCCTCAAGTGGAAAAGCTTTTCAGAACGTTTATGAGATCACCACCTTAAATAAAATGAAACAAATGGCTTCTTCAGTACAAAATTTTGGTCGCACATAATGACATGCTTCTAAGTGCTGGCTGTGCAAGCAGCTGAGGTGGGCTGAGTTGGGCTTTGACTTCCATAATATATATCCACTGAGGACACGGCAAATGTATTAAGACTAAATTTCCTTTTAGTATACATCAATTTCTAAAAATTCACCTTTTGTATAAATCCCTGAAAGTCTAACATAACAGGAAAGAATCACTGGGGATACAAGGAACAGGTAGCTTATGTCAGTTGTAGCAAGATGAGTGTAATAGAAGTCAAATTTTTGCATGCTCTAAGGGGACCCTCTAAGTCAAATATTTCTATGGTATCTCTGTCTCTGTAGTCTGGTAAGGTAGTCCATGATAAGCAGGAGCTGTTTATGGGGGAATGTTAACCAGAAAGTTAGCAAACCTACACAGAAATGCTAGGGCTGGACATCACTGTGAAGATGTTCTGGCATTTACCTATAGTGTCTCTGTTAGATGTCTAGCACATCTGGACATCATGGGAACTATCATGGTGATTTGGCTCATTTAAGAGCTAAATTGCCCTTTGAAAATAAGGTGTTACTGTTCAACATTTTGTGGATGATTGCACCCATCCTTTGGGTGAAAGTAGGTTCTTGCACCTACATTAAAACTTTTTTCTCCTTTATCTATAACACCACAATTACATCAGCAACTCCAACACCTCACAGCCAAAACTGCAGCTATGCTCGTATGAAAGTGGTCACACTCATACCTTCATAATGATGAAAGTGACCCACCTAAGGAATGTTACTCACTTAATTGAAATCAGAAATTCTACAATTCTGCATATAACATGTATTTTCTTAGTATAAGTTACCTCTAGGTCACTTCTGGAAATAGGTCACAGGCTCCCATCTTATTTCATGCATTAAAAATGCTTATGAATTGACTCTGAAAAATAAAGGCTGCCTGCTGTTGCCTTATTGCCTTTTCCCCTCCCAAATGCAGCAGTTCCCAGTCACATATTTTTCTTTTCCAAACCTGATCATTAGACTGGACAGGAGTCTAATAATAACTAATTGCTCAGGTTATGTCTAGTATTTCCATGCAGCAGAGCTACACATTACCCTGTATGCAGTACATCCTCCATTTGTTTTGCTGCTTTCTGAAGCCCACTGTGACAGCAAATTTGAAATACCTATCATTACACAAAGACATCCTCTAGAATTTGGGGGGGGGCAGGATTAACTCTATATATCTGCATAGTATATATAATCCATGTATTTCTATGTAATTTTCTATATTTACATCTTCAAAAATCTGGTAATTGGTGGAGTAGAATGGTCAAAAGGTCTCACTAAAAACCCACAGCACAGGTCTAAGACCTGCTCTGAACTCCTGCTGAGGGCTGCATCCAAGCAAGCAAGCTGTAAATATGTGCTGGCTTGCTGAGCTAAGGAATCAAAGGTGGCCAGACATCATGCCATATTGTTCATATACACATGATTCAGAAATAAGCATAGTTCAACCACATTAACTTGATAGGTCTTGGTCTGATGTTGCTGCTAAGGAAATTTATGGAAGTCTTGAGACACTCTAGAAGAAACAAATCAGTCAGTGATCTATTTTGTGTAATTCCTTAAGGTCTCTCTTAGGTGTCTGAAAAATACTGTTGGCTCATTCATTTTCAATGCTATACAACTTTGCACAGGACCATACTTCCAGAGAATTATTTTCTTCTATTTTAATATACATGCCAATCTAGCTTTCCTGTTTTCCCTTCCCTCTTATCCTAGTGTCCTTTCCTGAGCTCTATTGTCCTTAAAAAGCTGCCAGCCTACAGCTCCTATCTTGGTGCAAGGCATGTCTGATTTACATCCAGGGTGAGGGATTTGTCACTTGATGCCAGACATAAACTCTTCCCACTGCTCTCAGATGGAATTCTTCCTCTCTTCCCATCCAATCACAGGACTCAAAATTAAATCCACTGGGGAAATCAACAGACGTGCATTAAGTAATTAGATTTGATAGTCTACTTCATAAAACAGTATTCTTATTTGGTCATGCCTATTTTATAGGAGGAAACCTCAAATTTTATAGAATCATCCAATCTATGTCTATTATGGAAGGAATAGGGAAGGGAATTCAGCAGTACTATCCTTCACTCCAGTGTGTGTCCCTGTTTAATATGCCTATACTCCTATCCTGATAGTTTTTCAGCTGTCAAAGGATCTGAAATAGCTGATGAAGTAGAGAACATAATGGTTTTTCTGCATGGAGGACATCCTGTCTGCTCATTAACTCTACAGCAAAGTGACCCAACAAATTGCTTCACCGGTTCCCTTTGCAGTTTGAGTCTAAGTATATCTTATTATACAGCCTTGAGATTTATATTGGAAGAAAAGGGTTTAATCTGAGTGATTATATATTTACTTCTCAGCCCAAGAGACATCTTGGTTTCTATTTGCTTGTAAGGCAATACTGTGCTAGCTGCCAAGTCATTAAAATGTTACAGGCTTCAATCATAATTTTTAAGAGCATTTCTTTGTTTACATTTTGTTGTCCCAAAGGTGATTAGCTCTTTTGCTAGAAGGTTGCTTTGTTATTCTACAGCAAGGTTCTGGAATGAACTTCAAATGGGATTAGAAATTCCTCTGTAACCAACAGCAGCACTTGCAAGCGTTGCTTTTCTGCAAGCATATGACAGCATTCAAGCTTTGACACTAGTGTTGATAGTCCCTCTGCACCCTCTTGTCATGTACTCCTGTTTGCAAGGCTTCATCAGACTTCATTCACTGACCATAAAAAATAAAATGCTGAGCCATTTACTGCCACCTCAGCTCAATAACTGAAGATTTCCAAGGAGTAAATCCAAAAGGTCTGCAGCTTTGCATAGTGTTTTCAAACCAGCATTAACTTAGAGAATAGGTAGCATAGAGAAAAATAAAAATCAATATATAATTGTTTCTTTGTGTTTCATTTTTAAATCAGAGCTGAGATATTAAAAACCTAGTCTAAATCCATTGGTACGCCTAGAATCACTGGTTCCTGAGACTTTTGAACAATCACCACTTTATATTCTGTTCATATTCTGTATGAATAAATGTGTTTAGAGCCCTCAACTAAGCTGAAATTCAGTTTGTAAAGGCACACAAAAATATGTTTGCTCATCTAAACTATAATTCATCTTAAAAATCAAGTCAGAGACCTGTTACACTCTGAAGTAAGTAAATTTGAGCTGAAAATCTCAGGAGAGACTGTATTCTTGTATTTTATGCTTCCAGTTGTTTTGAAATATCCTAAGAGCAGATATACAGAAAGGCAAATACAATAAGAAGTCAGTCAAGCTCTCTCAAAGGCTCAAAAAGCATTGAACTTACTTTGTAGATGAAGGCTTTTATTTCATGTTCAATACTGGTGTGTTTTGTCCTGATACTTTGTCCTGAAACTCAGTACGTATAGGTGTTTCATCAACACACCCTTAAGGCATTATCACATGGATATATTCATGATCCTTTGAACTAATACTCTTAAGGGTTTTTCTCCTCAAATCTGTATAGAGCTGATAAAAAATCTGAATGTATTTCAGACTCCACGTTACACATTGAAGTGTATATGAATCTTGTACTGAAAATTACTTCTTTAATAATCCTAAGACATGAATTAGAAATGGAACAAACAAGAATCAAAAACAATTCTTGAGCTATAACATTCTAAATAACTTTAGTATCCTTTCATTTCACCATAGACACATACATTTTTAGTACATACATGTCCATAATACCTCCTACACACTACAGACTCCTAGCCTGGACCACATTTCATAGCCAAATTCCTGAAAAACAGTTGACTCAACTTAAAAATGAAAAAAAACAACACAAAATAAACAAACCAAAACAAAGGTAAAACAATAATGACAATATTTATTTGAGATAAAATTTTGTGACTATTATTGTACCAAGGCACATTACAACACTATGGTAAAAATAATCAACAGACCTTCTAGTTTCTAATTTAACAAGACCACTTATGATCTGTAGTCTTATATTCTCAACCGCACCCAGAGTCTCTTATTCTGCAGCAAAATATTTCACCTAAAGGGTTTTGCTGTACCTTTCACTTCTTTCATACCTAATGACTCCACATTTGGAAGATTTCCTGTAATGTGTATTCCCCTGGCTCCTGACTGAACTGCACTAGGTTAGACTGGGGAGACTTTCTGCTACAGGCAATGACAATAGATTCACACGAAACTTCCCAGGCAGAAAAATGCCATGTCTTACAAAAAATAAGTTTGGGTGCCAGAAAAGTTTGTTTTTTTTTGTTTTAATAAAAAAATTTAATCCATCATCTAAATAAAAACCCCCCCCCCTCGGAAGAAAAATAC
>WTSP01011613.1:0-37159 GCA_025331215.1 Actenoides lindsayi
GTAACCCCCCCCTGCACTAAATGAGCTGCTGCCTTCGCTAACGGCAGGCAGTCTGTCTCCGCAACGACAACAATGCCATCCAAAGGAAGTGGAAAGGTAACTGGGCAGCAGCGGTGGGGACTGGGCTACCTGATCCTCTCCACTGCACATCCCTGGCCAATCTGCCAGATCTGCCAAGTGTCCCCGAGCCGAGAAGACTCTCACGCTAGCGGCTGGAGGAGGCAGAGTGTTCAGTTTCTGAGCCCACCGACTGAATTCCTGAGCTGTCCAGCGCTGCTGTGCTTTGCCAGTAACAGAAGAACACCACGCCACTGTTAGCACAGGATGAGATCCTTGTTCCCCAACTTTATTACTGCAAGGTCTAACAGGAATTTTCCCAAGCACTGCTGAAAGCAGCGTCCTGGTTCTGCCGGTCTGCCTGCAGACACTGCCTGGCTGCAGCTGCCACCTCGGCGCTGGGCAGCCTGCTCTGCAGCTCCATCCCCACCAGCCTGCCCTGCCTGCCCCCTCACCTCCCGGGCAGAGCAGCCAATGCCGACACGTACCAATCTCTCTGCTGGCAGGTTTAAAGAGGCTCTGGTATCTTCTATACGTGACAGAGAACCCTGTGCACACCAGCATCAAAATTCAGTTTGTGCGTGCCATGGCAGACAGGCACAAAGCCGACGGAGTCTGCAAGATAAACTAGCAATGCCAGAGTACCCACCTGCAGTATTCTGTAGGACCAAAAGAGGCAGCCTGCTTGACAGAGGAGAAGATTCCCCCAAGTCACCTATTCCAAGGACCAAACAGAAACACACGAGGAAATTTGTGCATACTTTTGCTGCAAAGTAACAATAACGCAGTCAGGCGCGTGAGCTAGAGCTGGTTTAACCTGGTACAATACATTTAGAGAATCACAGAATCATTAAGGTAGAAGACCTTCAAGATCATCAAGTCCAACCAGCTACTAAACATTATCAGGACCACTAACCCATGGCCTGAAGTGCCACATCTACACATTTTTTGAACCTCTCCAGGGATGGTGATCCCCCCCCCCTCCCTGGGCAGCCTGTTCCAAGGCCTCACCACTCTCTCAGGGAAGAAATTTTTCCTAATATCCAAACTAAGCCTTCCCTGGTGCAACTTAAGCACATTTCATCTCCTCCCAGGTGACTAGTGACAGGACGAGGAGACCACCACCCACCTCACTCCAACCTCCTTTCAGTGAGATGTAGAGAGCACTAAGGTCTCCTCTCTGCCTCCTCCTCTCCAGACTAAACAACCCCAGCTCCCTGAGCTGCTGCTCAGGAGACATGTTCTCCAGACCCCTCACACCAGCTTTCCTGCCCTTCTCTAACTGGCTCCAGCACCTCAGTGTCTTCTTTCATTCTACAGTGCCCAAACCTGACCACAGTACTCGAGCTGCGGCCTCACCTGTACAGGGGCACGGTCACCTCTCCACTCCTGCTGGGCACACTGGTTTTGATACAGGCCAGGATGTTTGGCCTCTGCAAATGAAAAGGTCAAAAGCAAGTCACTAGTATAACAGAAAGAAACGCAAGCTTTTATTTCACACCACAAAATACATTTTAGTATATCAGAGAGGCAAAGCTGTATCAGGACATTTTCAGAAATTATTAGGCCTGCTCTTTTCATGGTAAATAAATATTTTTTAGCACTGCAAAATATCACCAGTTTATTAAGCGGTTCACAGACCATGAACAGGACGAGCTTTGTTATGGTCATGTCGTAATTTCAAATCCACAGACAACTCCTGAACAAACAGGAAATAAAAATACTATACAAATGTCAGCATTTCCAAATGAAAACAAACAAAACAAAATTAAAACCCCAAACACCTCAGCCTCGCTTAAAGGACACCTTGTGCCAGCTCAGGGCTGAGTGTAGGACGCTGTTTCCCAGAGCAGCAGCCATCAGCCAATCCTCCTCACTCTGTCCACCAAGGAGAGAGCTGGACTATGGAATAAACAGAACCACCCAGCTCTCTCTCTGCACAGCCAGAGAAGCCGCTTCACAGAAGAACTGGTCTGCTGCACAGCCATTGATGAAACAGAGTAAATCCCCCGAGGTGAACTGCCACACATGCACCAAATACACTTGAAATCTTGCTGCTTTTTTTTTTTTTTCTTTAGCTCTTAATTTACACTGCATTTCTATGCGGCTTTCTCCTCTACATCAAATAATATTAAACTCATTAAGTACTTAATAATGTTCAAACAAGAGCAAGAACAGATCAAAGAAGCAGCTGCAGTCATTTGAAAAGCTTGCATTGATCTCGAATGCCAGTGGATCAGCAAATGCCCTCAGCCCAGGGCTGCCAGACACAGCCCAGGGCTGCCAGACACAGCCCACTCTTCAGAAGGCACAAACTGCAGACTGGAGAGAAAGGTCCCAGACTTCTCCCTAGGCCACACGTCAGGGGTAAACCTGCAGGAAAGTCAGCACAGCACAATTTAAGTTTGCCCTTGATAGCGGAGGGAATCGTGCCATATTCTAACAACCACAGCAATGAAGCAGAGGATCTATATCAAGATGCTAA
Organism: Actenoides lindsayi; assembly: GCA_025331215.1. Lineage (NCBI taxonomy): Eukaryota > Metazoa > Chordata > Aves > Coraciiformes > Alcedinidae > Actenoides > Actenoides lindsayi. The sequence goes on from WTSP01011613.1 coordinate 2,543, forward strand.
AGAGAACTGCTCTCGTTTTCCAACACCAACTGCCTGAGGACGAAAAGCCACGGAAAGCCTGTTACTGCCCTGCAAAACAGAACAGGCCACGACACAGGGAATGGCTGAAGGTCTTTACTACACATAATGCAGGTTGGTGACCATTTACATCTCCTTGTGCATCTCACAGGAAGCTGGTGTCTGACACGAGGCACTGCTGGGGCTGCCCTGGATAAGGGTTGTTTCAGCAACGGATGTGTCATGTTGCTACAATTCTCTATGCACCCAGATTTTCTACAGGGAGAGACCATTTGATTTTCCAGCTTCACAGAGAATGGAAATGTCTCAAAATGAGAAGTTTAATATGATCCAATACATGGTTAACAATCCTCATGCTCCAAATTATGTCTGTGCATCAAACTAATTAACACGCTAACTCTTTCCTTGGATCTCATCCCCAAATTTGAAAGGCTCTTTCCCATGTACACTGAGGAATGGATTAGAGAGATGCATATACATATTCATACCAGTATTAATGTACATTGATATAGCACATTCATACACATATTAGAGAAGTCAACACATTAATGGGTGGGTGGTGTGTGAAGTGGGACAAATTCCCCACACTAACCTCTACAGTCTATTACCCATTCCTGTTTGTTGTTGTAATATTCCTGATTCCTTGTAGCAATGTGAAGTGGGACAAATTCCCCACACTAACCTCTACAGTCTATTACCCATTCCTGTTTGTTGTTGTAATATCCCTGATTCCTTGTAGCAAACTCTGAATTAGCTGCACACAAAGCACGTGCTACTATCCCACAGAGCAAGATAAGACGCAGGTCACGAGAAAACAACTGGAAAAAAAATCATTATGTACAAACTTTTTGGTCTTATGTTGCACAATCAGTAACTTTTGAGGGTGTGGTGGATGATATACTGCTCTTGACATCACTCAATTCCCCTGGAATATGACACAGCAGCAAGAAACAACCAAACCCTGAAAATCATATCCTCCCAGTGCAACACGCCCGCTTCCTTAAAGACAGTTAAGGACACCAAGGTATTTGTCCCCCGCCCCAAATTCTTCAGTTAGGTAGCTCTGTGAAAAATGAAGGATAGCTGGGACTCTGGACAGCATCAGAGTTAAGACTGACTGATAAATGCAGAGGCAGCATCCAAGCAGATCCTGCTCACTTAGTGCTGATATCCAAAAAAAGTCAGGACCCACAATCAAACAAGATTTGCTTTGTTCCAAAGGCACTTAATATGCCAGTTCTCTGCAACATCTCCCCAAAAGAGAGGAAATCAATTATTCTATTTCATCAAGTGAGATTCAGTGGGTAAGAAGAAAGCTGGGAGAATCTCGAGCATGTGGGGAAGAGCAAAAGTGGCACGGAACAACAAAGGGAAAACACAAGAAGGTGGTTAAGAGAAAGGAGACGTAAATCGTATTGTAGAAAGGAAAATGAGGGCACGTGGGAGAAAAAGAATTTGGAGACCTCAGGCACTGGCCTGAAGAACATCTTTTGCAACTGCAGCTCAACTGCATCCTTTTCTACAGAACAGTATGTGCCACCTTTGCCCCACGTCTCCATCTGTGGTGGGGATAAAGCCACTCATAATTCTGATGCCTTCAAAAACGACAAGAGCGGGGCCCTGCAGCTAATTTAGCAGGTCACTGTCTTCTTATTTAACCACAAACTCTTATTTTAAATTACAATTCCGATGCAACTTCAAGCAGAGAATAGCTCTCATTTATACTCCTCTCTTTTTCTGGTCGTTACGATGTTTAAAAAAGAAAGCAGAAAAAAATAAAATTCATCTTTCAGGACACCCTACTCCCCTCTCCCAGACTGGAATATTCTGGGAACAGTAACACTACAAACACCACCTGGTGCTCTGGTGGGTGAGGTTATGGGGACTGGATCAAGGGCTTTCCTGTTTACAAGTCTGAACTTCTACTGTCCATGACAGAAAGGTCGGGACTGACAGTCAGGACGTCTGGGTGAAGCATGCTTTTCCCCAGCCTCCATCACCCCCGAACAACACTGCTGTTCCCAGCACTGCACAGATCAAGGGATATCAGGGACACCTCTCTCAGCCTGAGAAGCTGGGGCGTGGGGAGACAAGGGCAGTGCCTGGTACACAGGGGTGCAGTGAAACAAAGCGTGGCTGGTCCCCATTTCTCGTCTCCAAACGCCAGAAAAGTCTGCCTCAGTCTTCTTTTACATCTTAGACTTTTTCTCTCATGTATACATCACCAGAAAGACTCATCCATCTGTTTGTAGGTAAAATGATCTGCAACTGGAAAACAGTGCTTCAGAGGTGCCATCAACAGCTGCTGGTACTCTGACTGGATAAACACTCATTTTCAATTTGCTGGGTTCCAGGAGGAAGAAAGAAATTACTGCAGGAATAATGAACAGACCAGTTTCATTTGGTTGGATTGAAACAAACAAAAAAACCACCCCAAAAAAACCCCCACAAACAAACAAAAAAAGCAAGCTCACAGTTGGATGCAAAGAAACGCATTTCAAAATGCATTATGCCTTCTGTAATTTTCTTCAAGGTTTTTGCTGGCATAAACTAGTTACTCTAAGACTATTATGGTCTTACAAAAGTAACAGCATCAGAGCCATTCTGATGGCTAGGTAGGCATTAAATTCATCACGAGCAACGACTCACTCATCATCTTCATGGCACGGACAACAAAGGCAGTGCAATTTATGACTCTGTTTTAACATCTAACTCATTTGGAACAAAGTGACTGATGTCCTTATACCGACCCAAGAACCCCAACACCTGCAAAAACTTCTATTTAATGTATAAAAGAGTTTTACAAGAGTTCTTTATATTTACAGACTAAGGCCAGAAAGCTCCACTGCTCATTAAATTCTACCTCCCAGACAGGAGCTCTCTAATCTCACCCAGGTTGGTACTGATCCCTGTAACCTGCAGCAGATTTTACACAGTCTTTAAAACTTAATCCAGATCTGGTTTTACTCAATAAATTCTGCACTGAACTCAATGCTTCAACTATGGCAGTCTTTACTTAAGGATGAAAAGCATTAAGGATGAAAGTTAAATTAAAAAAATAGTCCTGTCATTTACTTTGATCATTAAAAATTGGTCTATAATCTGAGTTACTTAGTCTAAGGTTCAAGTCTTTGCACCTTGCTATGCTTTTTATCTAATGAAGATACAGTTATCTCTCCCTGGTTTAAACACCATGGTAAAGGATGGTTAAGGTCAGCCTTTAACCTCGTTTCTCAATTAAAAATAGACTTAACTTCAAGTCTCTAAGAGACACTGCTAGTCACAGCATCTAGGCCCTTGGTGATCTGTAACATCAATGCAGCAAACAACAACATTTGACAAAAATTAACCTTGATATCGTAGCTTCACCCTGGAGAAAAAAGCATCACAAACAATACCTTGCATAGAAGATTTGTGGCTATTCTTATGTCACAGGCCTGACAGTACCTATTAAGAGAAAACAACAACTGATCAAAGGCTAACTTTGATTTCTTTTTCCCTGCTAGCATTCCAAAGCCAACACCAAGTGTCGGGAAGAAAAAACAAACCCAATTCTCTACTGATCAGTATTTCTTCAACAAAACTGTTAACTCGATTTTGATCACTGAGCATTTATATGGGGGGATTAATCCAGAAATAAAGAACTTGGCAAATCAGTTTGCTGGCCTTTTCCAACAGCTAGTTGCTAATTTCAGTTAAAAACATCAGTATTAACAAGTGATGCTTTTTCTTCCTACAAGAAACACTTTGCACCGTGTGCAAGGGCATTAATCCAGTACTGGTTTGCAAGTCACAGATGTAACGACACAGAAACAGCCAGAGCTCAAATAAAAAAAAGCAAACCAGTATCACCAGTTTGCTCTCCAGTTTGCAGGAATAAGGGTATTCTCAATGTAAAGCTAAAATTGGCAGAGACACCCATCAAAATTTCTTCCTAACAATTCAAAAACACTCCCCTTTGCTTGTAGCACTCCCACTCTAACTTTGAGAAAATTAAATTACAACCAAGGGGAGCAAAAAGGTTGATTTGCTGTTACTGTTTTTAATGCGACCTTGGAAATAAAATATCTATTTCTGCTCCTTAGATTTGACATTGTGTATCTCTTATTTCACATATTACCCTGACTAACAACTTTTCATCCTCATTAGTAAGCAACCATACAGTCAGGACAAACTTTCCTGCAGCTTTGATGTTTCTTAAATGCCACGTTTAGAAATCTAACTGCAGATACAAATTACTCTTGTCACCTGTCCCTTAAAATGCGAGGCTGCCCTTTAAATGTTTATTTTACCTGAAGTTCACCCATGTTCTGGAAGTTAATGAGCCCCTTGTAGCTCCTTCATAAATACTTTCTTCATTTCTTTTTAATGAAAAGCGTCTGAAAGCGTTAATGAAAACCTCTCTGAAAAGCAGTCATAAGTAGTAACAGCCATAACCTTTAACCAGCTTGTGTGTCTTAAAAACAGGGTGAGATTCTTTGCAGCAGCTGCACGCAAGGTGAGGTAGCACAGTGACTAACTGAGAAATGTCATTTCTTTCCCCCGGTCAAAACACAAACAATAGTAAGAAGGTAGAAGGGCTTTCCTTCCAGGGCTCCTGTCTGCAGGCAGCACCCCAGGCTTGTGCTCTATTGGCCTACTGAAGGGCTCTGCTCAAACAACCAGCGTTGCCTTGTTCCCGTTGAGATCTCACAAACAAAAACCAAGACAAACCAAACCGACCAAACAACCCCACAAAAACCAATGCACACCAAAAAACCACCCAACCAACCAGCCAGGTGGAAACTACTCATTTTCTCAGTAGGAACAGCTCAGAGATGTTTGCTTCGTATCGTCAAACATTCTTTACAAATAAAAAGGCTTCAATTTTTCAGGCCCGCTTCTCTGCAGGCAGCATTCCCGAGTCCAAGGGAGAGCCGAGCGGGAAGCAGAGCCCCGTGCCGCTGTGCACGTCCAAGGGGAGGGAGCGAGGCAGGATGCAGCGCAGGGCCGGGCGCCACCTACGCGGATGAGTTTCTCCGGGAAGGCAGGGGATGTTGTTTCTGAACTAATACTTACAATACCTGAAGTCCTGCACAACCTTCTTTATTTTAGCTATCGGAGGTGCCTTCAAAGCAGAAAACCAATTCAACCACTGTTTTCTACAGACCCTCCCTCACAGACCCCAGATAATTTGTCAGTAGTAATGTGAGTCCCATGGTAGGATGTCATTCCGTTCCAAGAAGCTGGAGTTACAAGTACTGAAAGTGCAATGTGATGCACCTTGAGAGGCTGTCCGTCTCACTGCCTTCATCCGGGGATTATACTCACTGAGCGTGCAGGGGGAAGGGCAAAGAGCAGCCCTAGGAGCTCCCTTAGGGAAACCTTAAGAATCCCAGTCTGCTCATTAGTTACTGCTGGAAATGAATCGAGTTTCAGAAGTGTTCTGCAACAGGAACCTAGATGAGCATCCCAAAGCAGAGTCAGACTGCATGTAAACCCTCTGTAGGGCAGCTAAACTGCCATCAGTTTCCTCAGTTCTGGACTAAAAACACGGAGACAAATTTTGCTTTTAAGGTTTATCTGTGCAGTCACGTTCCTTTCAGTGCTATCACATGGCAATAATTACACTAGATTTTGCTTCAGTGAACAGGAATCTCAAGATAATTTTTTTCATGTGAAGAGCCATCAGTTTTAGAGAACTATTTTGATAACATGCTTTTAATGGGAATAATTTCAAACTTTGGGGTTTTTTTTCCCCTTCCAACCCTGACAGTCATCTTTCACTTGAGAATATGTGCATAATGCTCATCACGAGAGTAAACTCACTGACATCAGGAACCCCAAAGACAAGCACCAGGCTAAGCCACTGAAAGGAGCACTCATTAGCAACACATCTTTTGGAAAGCAAAATGAGAAGAGGGATATAAGCTAAAGAAAGGCTCCAGCATTCTGACATTAAGTTTTGAAATAAACATGAACATAAAGCTTTAAGAGTCAACACAAACGTTATGGTTGGGCTGCATACTGCCAAAGAAATTACTACGATGCACGTCCCTCTTTGTCTTAGAATAAAGCAGGTTTTCTGAAGCACTGGTGAGACTGCACCTGTAACCCTCCATCCCGAACCGAACACCTCTGCCACAGAGCTGACAGCAGTCTACTGACAACACCAAACAAGGTAATAAAAACAGAAAGTCATTTCTTTCCCCTCTGTAAAGTGTAAAAGGAAGCAAATAGGTTTGCTAAATACAAGGTACAAATAACTGAGAAGAGGAGGAGAGTTATTACCCGCCAGTGAAGGGCCTCTCTATTGTCTTTAAAGAGGCCATTTGATACTGGCTTAAATCCAGAGGTGACAGACTGTATGAGAGCAGCAGAGACCACACTGCAGCCCCTGGATGAATTAATTCTGTCACACGCAGGAGATGACAGTGTGTGTATGGATGCAGGACTGTCTGAAACTGGAGGGAAAAAAAAAATGCCGCTGGTTTGACGGGCCAGATGTGAACACTCTCTATTTTTAAAGGTATTTATCAAAGGCCAGTTGAGGGTTCAACAATAAATTAGCAAACCTAGCCATGTATGTTCAGTTCATCAGCCCTGCATGTACAATGGTAACGCCTGTATTGACTCAGCACAACCTATATCCAATACTGTTTATAATTTATTAGATTAAATCAAAACAATTTTGAGGTCAGACTCAATGATCTTGGTGGTCTTTTCCAACCTGAGCAATTCTGTGAGGTGCAGAAAAAAAGTGGGAAGACTTAGGGACTCAGAGAATGGTTTGGGTTGGAAGGGACCCTTCAAGATCACCTGGTCCCACCCCCTGCAGGGACATCTTTGACTAGAGCAGGTTACACAGCGCCCCGCTCAATCTGACCTTGAGTGTTTCCAGGGATGGGGCATCTGCTGCCTCTCTGGGCAACCTGGGCCAGGGTTTCACCACCCACACTGTAAAAAATGTCTTCCTTATATTTAGGTCTGAACCTACCCTCTTTTAGTTTAAAACATTACCCCTTGTTCCATCGCAACAGGCCCTGTTAAGGAGATTGTCCCCATCTTTCTTATATGCCTCCTTTAAGTAAGGAAAGACACAACAAGGTCTCCCTGGAGCCTTCTCTTCTCCAGGCTGAACAACCCCAACCCTATCAGCCTTTCTGCGCAGAAGAGGTGTTCCAGACTTACTGAAGAAGAGTTTACTAAAATCTTTAGTTCTGCCCTTTTGAACTTCTAGCAGCATATTACTCTCCAAGAGATGTATTCTCTCCCTGGGCTGCTGTGGTGGTGCCAGTGAAGACACAGTTTTGAAGAGCAGTTCACAGAAAGGCTTGCTTGTTTCCTGCTAAAAGCCAAAAGATAAGACCCAAATGTGAGACACTAAATAACACACTTAATGGATATGCCAAATCTAGGTTACCCGTTCCCTCTTCACTACCCTCCTGAAAACCGTGCACATCTAACAGACATTCCATTTGGTCTCTGCAATTCAGAAGATCAGTCAAAAAGAGCAAAAAGAATGCAAAGGTAGCACCACGTGCACTGAATGCTGCAAAACCAACTGCTGGAAACTCAAGACTGTCAACTGCAAACACAGCTCAAGCTCCTGAGCATTTAGCCTTCCAGTCTGACAAGATGTAGCCACATATTTTATCATCCCTCAGGCTATATTCCATCAAGTCAACAGAAAACAGACTCTAAAGATGATCTGCAGTCAGAAATGCAAAACACATCACCCTTCTCCAAGTACAAAAACCCAAACGAAAGCAAATGCTGAAAACACAAAGATGTCAAGTTTCTGTAACTGAAGACAGGCAACACGTTCAGCTGCAATAATAAAGGACTTTAAGAAACACCTCAGTAAGTTTATAGTCCCCTCGTCTGCTTTTTACTGTTTCTAGTGATTTGGTTCTCCAGGTAAGTGACCCATTCTGTACAGAGGAGTAACAGGAAATACCTTTTGTTCTTTCTAAATGAATACCAAAAGTACTGCAATAGCAATAATGCTGCCTTGGTAAACTCTTCCAAGGACAAAAGCTATTTAGAGTGCCAAGGACGTGGATTTGTGCGTGTTGGGGGAACTCAGCGTACGTTCAAGCTACAAAAAGTTCACTCTTCCTCCTAACAATCTGGCTTTTTCTTGGTCCTTGAGATTAGTTTAGTCCTTATTGTACTCTAGATTTTTCAGATAAACAGTTAGTGCTAACAGAGAAATTAGGCACTCTGCTCTTTCATAAGCTAAAAATACACTACACTGTATAAGGCTTCATAAATAAACCCTGAAGGTCCTCTTAGGCCCCACTGAAGTACATTTTCTAGGACCCTACTAAGGGCACAATGCAGAAAACAATCCACTCCATCAGCTTTCTGCTAAACACATAGACAAAGAAGGCGGCTGTATCTTGAAATCACACCATATCTTACATTATTTCTTTTGGCTTCACAGATTCAAGACAGATTTGAGCAAAGCATAATTGTTGTAATAATTCTGCATGACTAAACAAGGCAGTTATAAAGTGAGACGTGGCACCGTGCACACTGATGCACTGTTCAAAAACATGTGGTCAGAACACTGTACTTCTTTAAAACAGGGGCAGAAGGCCTGAAGCCAACCACACACTGCAGAAGAGTAGATTCACAAGACCAAACAGTACTAGTTACCCAGATGTATGCTGCTTGGTGGTTGTCTTCTAGCCCCAAAACCCCTTTCCATAGTAGCCTAACTTCATAGCACACTTAGTCAGCAACAGTAATCAGCTATCACAGTAACAGAAACCATTAAATATTTTACTAGATCAAGGCAGGCCCAAACCAACAAGTAATTATTCACACACCTTTCTTGCAATCATCTAGAAGAAGTTACTTTCTGCAGTGTTGCTACCATAGGTTACACAGACCACCCTGGGAGAAGAGCTGCAGCTTCTGTTCAGAAGCTCGTTTGAAGGTGTTCAAAACGTGGCTTCCTCTGTGTTCTAACAGCACATGTTTTCCAACATCACCTCACCTAGGACCTCAAATGGCAGGCATCAGAATGCCACGATCACGTTTGCTTTTTCAAAGACCTGTGACATCCTTTCCTCCTAAGCTCACAAATCCACAGGTAACAGCAGCATCTTCCTTCACAGGCTCCCTACTTCATAACAATGGCTCTGCAATGCACAGGATGGGAGGAAAAAATGGCACTGCAACAACAGGAGGGAGACACTACCTCTGAATGCAAAGCCTGCACCACAGCCTCTCGGGCTCAGAGTTACACGTCCAGTGCGCTGAGGCTTCTGCATCTCTCCCAGGAATGAAAGGCAGCATGTTATTAACAACAGCCTAAGGCAAGCACCCTGACACCACCAGCGTTCTCCTGCACTCATCACTGCCTTCTCAATCACACTACTTCTCAGGCTTTTTTTTTTTTTGCTATCTTTCATAAAACGTAATGTACATTTAGATGAAATATTTACGAGGGCATTACACAGCAAAATCTCAAGCAGGCTGTGTTTCTGTACCAGAGTTCATCTTCTAGGTGTATACAGCCTTATCTTCTCATCTGCAGTGAGAGCTCACAAAAAAAACCAACCAAAGACTTTTGTTAGTTTTCTGGCTCATCTTTTTAGCAAATATATATTCATCCTTTGTGGCAGAGAGCAGGTTATATGAAAAGCAAATGTGAAGAAATGCAATTTCCAGAAACAAAGAATAATAAAAATCAAAGCCATAAAAAAGCCATTTCAAATAAAAGTCTAGCAACATCTAAGAGACTGCAGCTTAACTTCATTTACTCTTCACTCCTAAGCTCAGAGATATTTGAGACACACAGTTCCGACTGAGAGAAACTCAGAGCACCTAGTGATGTATATTCAAGAGTCACTGAGACAGTAATATCATTTTTATGTAATATAAAGCATCATCAAGAAAGCCACGCTGAAGAGTGAGTCACCCTCTTTTTCATGCCATTCTTAGCTGTCAAGGCTAGCATTAAAAGATGTAATATTAAAAATCTCATTTAAATGAGAGTTTCTTTGAGCAAAATGTGAACAGGCCCAGGTCAGATTTACACGATGCAGGGACTGACCAAAAAAACCCAAACAAAATTATTACTACTGTAGCTATTTTTGCAAGGCACTGCAAGCAAGATCAGTGAAGTGCACTATTGTCGTCTGTGCCAGACTATCAAATCTGTACAAGAAACCACTGATTCTGAAAAGAAAAAGAAGACCTGGCAGAAGATATGTTATGCTACAGCTGAGCTTTGGAGGCGACTGGCCAGGGTGGTAAGGAGCAGAAGTTTACAGAGATCAAAGGGGAGGCTGCGCAGGTTCAGGGCATGGAAAACCACAGGCAGATATTAAACACCAAACCCTCACCTCAGTAACTCTGGGGGCTGACAGTGGTTGAAGTCTCAGAAGGCAATGGAAGGCATTACCATGCCTGCTTGCCCTCTTCTTGTTCTTCCTTCCTGTTCACAGCTGCTGCTCAAGACAGGACATCTTTTGTCTTCCCCGGTACAGGCTTTTGTATGTTTTTATGTCATGAAAATTGTTGTAACAGCAAACCAGACAGGATAGAAATACTAGAAAGAGCACAACACCACTGCCCACAAAAGATACAATCTCGGTGGAAGTCTCCAAAATTTCCCAGAACGTGTCACCAAACGACACCTGATTCAAAATCACTTTCCAATCTAGTGCAAGTCTGTGGCAAGCTGACAAAGCTGCACTGGTCCCAGCCCGTCACCATCTGAAGAGAGAGATGTGGCAGCCTGCTGCGGGGTACCACAGCTGTGGAAAGGAATCCTGCACACAGCAAGGTCAGTAATAAACTACCCTCTGCTCTTGTCTGCAGCCTTTTCTGTCCTCTCACCCATCCACTTGCTTGTTTCATTGCCACACTATGATATGGTCGTTGCAGTGTAAGTTTTTCAGGGCAGGAATTCTCACTGATGTTTGTAGAGGGCTTCACCCAGTAAGTGTAAGCCTCTGGCCTCTGCCAAAACAGAAATGACAGCAAATCAGACGAGCTAGCAGCGGAGGGTAAGGGCACGTTGGTGGTACTCATTCTCTGAGAGCAGCATTAGACCTAAAGCAATCAGCAGAAAGACCAGTAATGCAGAAGGCACTCCACCTCAGACACACAGCTACATGCCTCACATTTTAGCCCTTTCTTAAAACTCACTTGTTCTGAAAGGTGACTTGTTCACACCTGGCAGCTTCATCTACCCAACGTAACAAAAATCAGCTGCACACTGAAGCCAGTGTAGTTGGTGTTGTTAACTGAACGCTCGGCATCTCCAGCAGCGTCCCCGTTTCACTCCCGATTGCTCCTCTCTTCCACGGCTCTCGTTGCTCCCTTCTGTCTTCTGCCTGACTGAATACAGTAAACCCATCAAAAGGCTCTTCTGTCTGGAAGGGAAACTTAAGACCTGAGCCACTGGTAATTCACTTCAGCTCATGTCGAAGGAGGTGATAAAACTGGCACAGCAGTAGGGCAGCACTGTAGCTCAAGGGGAGCTTTGCTGCCACTGACTCCAAGTGAAGATTCTCCTTTTCTTCTTCTCGTAGCCCTGTGCTCGTAGCATTCCTAACTTGAATATTCTACAGTTTTCTTCACAGCTTATGGAAAAGCCCAAGTTTAGTGTTTCCTCAGATCTCAGTTAAATTAGCCAGGGAAGATTGTTTTGTCTCTGATCAGAATGTTCAAAGACAATTTACAGAGGGAACACTATGATCTCTTTTTAAAGCACAACACAGCAAGACTGTATTTTCAGTGTTTAAGAAAAAAACAACCAAAAAAAACCCCCAACAAACCTTCTTGCTGCACGTCTTGGTTTCCATCACAATGTACTAAAAAGTCAATGTAATACACTCCTAAACTTAGCTAGTTTGACAACAGTGCTGATGCAACATCTCTGCTTCTGGAGATATCTGGAATATCTGGAGCTATTCTTAGACAGTCAGAGCTGTTGGTAATTGGCTTAAATTCTCATCCACCAGTGCAAAAATGAAGGACTCGTGTAATTCCATCCATCTTTGTGAAGTTACACCAACTCACATTAGCTCTAAATGTGGCTCACAACTGAACCCTTCTCTCTCATATAGCTCTCACATTTCTGAACAGCTTTCCTTATGAATATTTTCAGAATTTCATGAAGTTTCTGGGCCTTATTATTTCAAATCCCATCTGTGCCATATCACTTACACATCATCAAATAGAAGCAGATTCCAACAGCTTTATGATAATGTAACATCACAAAACGTTCCTGAAATTGATGTTACCCTGTTCTCTATGTAACATCGCTCAAGAGTTGGATTGCAGAGGGGAATTAAGCTCTAAGTCTCAGTTCAACAAAAACTAAATGATCTTCCCCCCTTTTCTAAACTCTGAGATTTGTGTACAAGTAATCTTTTGGGGAAGATCTCTCAGAAAACCATTCTCAAATCCCGTGGCATACAAGGTCTGAAGATAACACGGCTGAAGAGAACTTGTCTGATTTGCCTCCCAAACAGCACGTGCTATTGCTTTTCTTCACTCCTACTACTCCAGCCTCATACCAAGCTGCTTCTTTCCAGTGGCACTGAAGTTAGTGTATCTTCTTCTGTCATACACACGTTCTCAGCCTGCTTTTAAATAATGAAGTGAGCAGGAAGGGGAATATTACACGGCCTGTTAGCAATGAGCAGCTTTTAACTCTCTACTCTGAAGATCATCAACACAAATCTCTGAGATAAGCCCAAGCAATGGCAGAAGTACAAACCTGATCCTCTTCAGATGTCAAGTCTTTACCCTTTGCTATCCAGTCTTTTCTACCACTTTACAGAAAAAAAGAAAAACCAAACCACTTTCATTTAAAAAGTAAAAGGAGACACCGTTGGCCTTTGGAAAGCAATTAGACAGCAAGAAGCAGCAGCCACACAGACAAACTAAGCAATATTAGTTCATGAAAAGCTAACTGGCTAATAAAATGAGAATACTTGGTTGCCATGTGAACAGAATGACAAAGGTAAAGCTTTCCATCTTATTAAAGCTCTAAAATATCTCATGCTATCAGAGTGAAAATGACAGCAAGGAGAAGCTTCAAAACAAACAAGATGACTGGATTATAATTAACACTGACAACTTGAAGGCTATCAATATTTCCAAAATAAAATGTATAATTTCACTTAATTCAGTGACACCCATGGCCAAAAGTAGTAAACAAGTAACTAAATCAAACTCTGCACTAGCTTCCATTCTTCCTCTCCTTCCTTCCCTTCTCACAACTGCAGAACTCTGGCTCCTTCCCCACGCTTGCCAAGGTGGAAACTGAAATTGCTTTCTGAAGCCTCAGGCAAATCACCCGCATGCATTTGTTTCCTTGTGTGGCAGAATTCTGGGATGGCTGCCCTAAGTGAGCACAGACCGCCAGACCGGTGAGCAGCTATGGAATTTGCACCTCCATTTCAGCGAGCAGTCTGGGGAAGCCTGGCTGTCAATGCAGCTTGTCTTGTCTTGCCTTGCCTGCCAGGGCTGGGCACAATAGGCACCATCTGTCCCCTCTCATTCAGGAGTGAGCTGAAGGATCCAGGGAGAGCAGCAGAAAAGGACTGCAGAGGAGAGCTAATCCATACTGATCAGCATACTATTACAGCTCACCTCATTCAGCTGCTTACTAGGAGCCTGAGCTGAGAGCTTCTGTTCAGAGCAGTGGTTCCTGCTGTCCCCGTGCCACACAGCAGGCTTTGCTCTCCTGCTGTATCAGGAAAAGTCTAACAGCTATCTGTCCTGTAAAAACACTGTACAGCTTGTCTGTCACCAGTCACAACAACGCACTGATCTGATCGGGTGTCGTACTCTTGATAAAAATACATACAGAGGAATAAAAAACCCTCTTGCCATTTATACATCACTTAAGTAATGCAAAGCACTTTATATACAGGAATTGTACACGTGCTGTGGAGCTGCACATTTACAGGCAGAATCCATTTGCCCTATGGATGGATACATTGAGAAGAGAGAGCATTTTACATATCCCTTACGATAACACCGGCCAATGAGTCCGAAGCGTAACAAAGCCACAAGAAAATTCAAAGATCACACTAACTGTCTTGTTACAGCTGCTGTCAAGCTCCTCACTTTAAAATTAAAAGCTGATAACAAGAAACTATCATAAAAGCCAGGAAGCCGAGTGTTTGTTAAAACAGAGTATTTTCAGAGTCATCTATTGCCTACAGTATATCCTTAAGCAACCTGGTACAATACATTTTGCAATTCCAAACTAGGACAAGATAGTAACTCCCCTTAGCCCACCCCTTCACCAAGTTCTTCTGCTGTAGTCCAGATACTGCTGTTGCATCTTCTCCAAAGGGAAAACCGCCTATGGCCAAAGTATTTGGTGTTTGGACATGGATCTATCTGTATCTCACCTACTGGTGCTTTTGTCTCCAGCTGACTGCTACTAAGGAAAAAACCATCAGATCCTATATGGAGAACCCTAGAGATTTGCAAACACAGAGCTATACCCATCCAGGTTTTTTTCCATCCCCACAGTAAGTTTTTTATTTTATCTGCATGTGCACATTCAGTACCCTGAGATGAAGAAATGCAGTAATTAGGATATAATTATCCAACCAAAGGAAGGCCGTTTGCTTTCATTCTTTGTAACAGAAGGGGAGGGTAACAGGTGAGGAAAGAAGTGAATACTGACCCTGTCAGATTGTTATTTTACCAAAGCAATGAGGAAAAGTTCTTTCAGAAAAATGTTACATACATGCGATATATGTATTATAAATGTAGATCTATATTTATATATACACATGATATGTGTTGTATTATATCAGATATATAAAAATCTGTGTGCAACAAAGTGATGCAAAACTGCAGTGCAATGAGCAGCCACCTTCTGGGCAAAAGCCCAGCAGGTAAAAGATATTAAGCCCCAAGAAATCTTAAAGAAAAGCTCCAGCATATTTTTTCACACCATCACATTAGATTAGCAAGTAGAGAAAAAGTTGACTGTGGAAATCAATATTCTCAGCCACAACAGTGAGGAGAGACTATCAGGCTTATGAAATACAGCTGCAGTTCTGTATATGAATTCAGACACGCTGCTGTCACTGTCCAGTGACACTGAAAACAAGGATTGACTTGTTTGCTTCAGCACTGTCAAAGACTGGCTGTATTTTACCTAAAAGCAGGGTAAATCTTTGGGAAATTCACTTCCAGCACCTCTTTTAGCAACTCGGAATCGGGGAAAGTCGGCTTTTCAGGAAGGCAAAAGGATGACAGAAAAATTAATCGGAGTAGTTAATAAATACCCTGTACAACAACCACCACCCCACCAACACACACCCTCTGGTAATCCTGTACTATGAATCTCCAAGTATTTTGCTAACATTCATCACAAAAACATCACCAGCACCACCCTCTAACTACACATTCAATTACCAAATGGGAAACTTGCTCCAGGTGCCAGATAGTTTCCTGTTCCAATTTCCTCCTGAGCAGCATCTTGCCACTAGGTTCTGCCTGGCACTGCCAGTTTAACGCTCATGAAAATTTCATTCAAATCCACAGCTCCCTTAATGATTTCTGAGAAAATCTTTTACGTGTGTGAATCTCAAGTACCAATTTAAACACAGCTACAAATTGACACTCAGCGTATCTGGAAAGATTCTCATCTCTGAAACTGTGGAAGGGAAAATGACACCTTCACCCCTCCCACCCTCTCCTCAAAACCCAGCAAACCCAACTTGACATTTCCAACTAAGCCCTTCTTTCCTCACAAGATGCAAAACCCACCAGTCATAACCTAACAAGTTTATTGCTAGACTTCAAATACAGCCTATGGAAGTTTGGGGAGTTCCCTATGATGTATTTATGATTTATTTATGATTATTTACAATTACCAAGTGTAGAGTCAAATAGTAAGTGAAAACATAGGCGGCTTTTCTTCTTACTAATTGATTACCAAAAATTTTGTCCTCAACTAAATGCCACTGGATATGTACTAAAATTTTTAGAGAAGCTGAGTAGGTCAATAGCTTCTTTTTGGTTTGCACTGAAATTTTCATGTTCATGGAAAACATTAAATAGTAACATCTGGCAAGAAAACATTCCCTGTTTTCCATACAGTTCCTTTTCTTCACTGTAACTTCACTTTTTACTTGGTAGTATTTCCAAACAGATGCAGAAATAAAGAATACAACACTACCTACTATTCCTTTGCAAAAGTTGATAACCAAACAATGGCCTAACCATGTAAAAATACTTTGTTTTAAAGGAATTACACATGCTCAAGTCTATAAAATGGAAAAGAAAGCAGAGCATTGGGATTTTCTCCATAAACTATGTTTTGGTTGAGTTTTTTGAAATATCTTTACCAAGTGTGAAACTCAAATTGTTTGTATAATAGTGCTACTGGTTTTCACTTCCACTGAGGTATCTGCACCATCAAATTCCTCTTTTCTAATAACCAGTGCCAAGTATTTCACTGGCTGTGCAACTGAGTGTGGGTAATCCCGTGCAGCCAGGAATCACACCATCACATTTGGGAAACAGATACGGTTGAAGCAAGAAGCAAAGCTGCAGTAAAGTCAGGATGCAGGGCTGAGGGGGTTTATCTTGCAACACTGGTGTGATGATGGTTTCCATTCAGCCTGGCTGTGTATTCAGCCTTGACTACACCTTTGCTGAAGTTACAGCAGAACACACACACTTCCACCTCTCTGCCTATGCCACTGCTCTATTATTTTTCATCACCGATTTCCACACAATACAACAGCCAAGGAACGTAAGATAGGGAGCTGAAGTGAGCAAAGCATTGAAGGCCTTTACTCTTAAACCTGCAAATGATCTGCCTGCTCACTGATGGGTAAAAGCCCCCTGTCCTGTCTCACAGAAGCAAGTATGGAGTGAACTGTCCTTTTACACGCCAGCTTAGCTCTACCCGTGGAGAAAAAAAACCCTCTTGGCATTTATACATCTACTTCTGGAAGCCAAGCAACAACTAAGCTGGCCTGGCAGCCAGCCGTGCTCCTCTAGCCTCCTCTCCGCATCCTAAGCTGTCACCCTAGGAAATGACTACACGCTCAGGCAGAAGGGAGCCTCTTCTCCTTCTCTGCCAGGTAAGATTGCCGCAGGGAAACGACTGTAAAGCAGCAGGGCAAAACCAAACTGGTAAAAGCAGACTGAACTTAGGCCATTAGGCCACACATTCCAGTCTGGAGCAAAACCCAGGAGCAGTCAGTGCTCACTGTTCTGGATCAGGCTGCAAGGCTTGGCCAGGAGCTGGGTTAGAGTTACATAAACCCCAATTCAAAGAGGATTCCAGCCTCATTGCCTGCTTCAGCTAACACAATTACAGAAGAAGCTTTGTCAATACACTGAAAAGATTTATTCTTTGCAAATGTTCCTGTTGCGTTTAGTCAGAACAGAATCAGGACAGACACAAATGATGCCCACTGTGTGGGTGAAGTGTCTAAAAAAGATGCAGAGGCGTCTGGAGTCATGGTGACACACCACGAGTGAGGAGGAACTGAACCCTATTAAACTTACAATGGGAAAAATAAAAAATGAAATTAAAAAAATACTTTTTACCCAAGAGCTGTCAGCATTTAATCTCTTGACCAAAATATAGGGGTTATGAAATACAACTTTGAGAAGTTTATAGTTAAAGCTGCTTCAAAAGGCTAGAGTAACTGGCCATTTACCTTAAACCATAAAAGTGTTCTAAGCAAACTAAAAAATTGGTTAAAAAAAGCACAATGAACAAAAAAAGCTATGGTATTCTCAGCTTTTGTTTGTCTGAATGCCTCAGGAGGTGTGCAGCTAAGCAAAAGGCATCACAGAAAAAGCTATAGACTCTCTTTCACAGCATGATCTGCTTGACAGCACACCTTCCGTAACACAGTGACAGGACTGGAGGGAATGGATTAAAACTAGAGCTAGGTCGATTCAGGTTGGACAGTAGGAAGAATTTCTTCCCCATGAGGGTGGTGAGACACTGGAACAGGTTGCCGAGAGAGGTGGTGGAAGCCCCATCCTTGGAAGTGTTTAAGCCCAGTCTGGCTGGGGCTCTGAGCAACCTGCTCTAGTGGGAGGTGTCCCTGCCCATGGCAGGGGAGTTGGAACCGGATGATCTTTAAGGTCCCTTCCACCCCTGACAATTCTATGATTCTATGAAATGCAATAATTAGCTTTTTCCAGAGTTGTACTGAGAACTAGGATTTCCCTTTGCTGCTGCAGAGTTGGTGTGAGAGTACAGCACTACCTTTCTACCACCTGTTGGACATGAAAAAATTGGATATTTTCTGGTTTTACACCCAAGCAGTCAGTTCATTTTTTAAAAGATGTCCCTTTTTTATATCAAGTCTCGTGTTCAGATTCACAGGTCACACCTCGCTGTCCAGCAAATCACACCTGGTGCTCTCTGACAGAGCAGCCCTGGGGACCCTCGAGTCCCCCATCCCTGGGGTCCAGGGACTCCAGGCTGAGTTCTGTGAAGTTTACAGTTGGACCCGATGATCTTGAAGGTCTTTTCCAATCTAAATGATTCTATGATTCTAGGTTTCCCGACTTGTTGAAGGAGCAAAGTGGAGATCTCTCAAGCCTGGTTCTCATTAGGCTTTGACAATCCCGTGGTAATGAAAACCCATCAGCGTGTTATCTCCATCGTCTCTAAATTGCAACCAGCAAGATTCCAGTTTCTCCCTAAAGTGGAGAATGGGAGCACATTTTGAGGGGTGGAGGACACAGTTCAGTTTTGCCTGAGAGACACGGCCAGGAAGAGACTCCAGGGCTGAGGATCACATGCAGCGCAGTGTCCGGGAGGCTGCTCACTGATGTTCAGTGTGCTCAGATCCCCTTCCCCCTGCGGCCACGTCGCCGCTCAGCTGCCTTCGCCCGCAGCCCGGGGATGCTGCCAGTATGTAGGTCAGAGCTCTTCTGGCTCTGGTAAGCATTAAATCAAGCTTGCCCCAGTCTCGGTCGCTCCAATCTTTTCAAGTGTTTGCCTTGGTGCTCAGCTTCCCCCTTCCTCCCCTGGGCTCTCGGTGGGAAAAGGCCCTTAGCTGTAATTTTGTTGTGGCTGCTACGTGGGGCGGTTATCTCCCCAGCTCGGGGTGGCAGAGCTTGGCTTTAGGGTTATTTGCCTCGCAGTGATTACCTGCGTGCCTAACAATCGAAACTGGGCCACCCAGTTTGGGAGAAATCTTGTTCTCTGCCTTGCAGCTTTGCTGAAGGATGGGGCTTTTGTGTTATTAATGCCGACTCACTTGCAGGGCTTGGGCTATCAACGCTGCAGCAGCTGCTTTTTCACCACAGATAACAGAAAGCATCTGGACCAGCTAGGGAGGTTCATTGTGTGATATGTAGGGCACAGGGGGAGGTGGCCGTCGTGCGATTAGAGTGTATCTGTGACAGCCATCTGGCACCTTTTTTTGGGTGTGGGGTGTTTTTTGTTGTTTTAACTTCCCCAGACTTCTAATTCAACAGCTAAATATGAAGTCCACTGTGGAGTTTTCTCCTTTAGAAAGCTGTAGAGAGCTGTATCGAGTATAAAACGCATCAACAGTACCACTTTGAATTAAATTGATAGGCAGAAGGTAATGAAATGTGGAATTTAGCTTTCTGACTGCTCCTAGATTTT
Source organism: Actenoides lindsayi (assembly GCA_025331215.1). Classification (NCBI taxonomy): domain Eukaryota; kingdom Metazoa; phylum Chordata; class Aves; order Coraciiformes; family Alcedinidae; genus Actenoides; species Actenoides lindsayi. The sequence continues at coordinate 22,158 of WTSP01011613.1, forward strand.
ATTAGATCTGTCTTGTGTAGAAAGCAAACCCCATCCCCCTCCACTGAGCCTGATTTGCAGTCTGCGAGCTTGTGCTCGCTGCTCGTGAGCCAAATCAGAAACCTTGGTCTTTGGCTGCATCAGGAAAGGGGATTTAGGATTTGCAGATGTGTTTCCAACAGATCACCTTCTGTCAGCATTTGATCCTCTAAAGCAAGGAGTTTTAATATAAATAACAATAAAAAGAACATTTAAGGAAAATAAAAGCAGTGTTGTTTCTTTATTTAGTGCAGTGAAGGTGGTTCTCAGCACCAGGGGATGAGGTGGGAGTGATTGAGGAGGAAAGAGGGAAATGTGATGATGGTAGAATCAAAAGGTCCCATTTAGTGTAGTTTGGAGGTGTATATATATATATAGATATATATCAATTTAAAATATGATAATTAGGTCCTAATAACTGGTGAACAAACAGCTTACCTGGTTACTGATAGAAGAATCTTTGAGGAACCTCTGTTAGCATCCAAGTCTGCTGTAGAAGCATCACCTGCCACCTTCAGATGCTCGCTCAGCTGTCTTGAAGAGATCCACTGCAGTGCATGTTCCAGAAGAAAACGGTTAATTCAGGCTGGAAAGGACCACAGAGGTCTGCAGGACCACCTTCACCACTTAGATCCATATTCCAAGTCTGCTCAGGTTGCCCAGAGCCATCTTCAAATGCATCGTAGCTAATGAGCTGCTCCTCATCCCAACGCCTGTGAAAGAAGATTCCCAAGTCAGGCCCTTGGCTTCGAGAGTTCTCTGGAATTTATAGAGAAACCTGCCTCAGGGATACAACCCCACACAGACCAGCCTCACTGTCACCTCAGCTTCAAGAGCTTCTTCCTGGCTGAGAATCCATAGTTGAGGTTTCCACCTCTCTGGAGAGTCAGCCCTAACTAACGAGACTATTGAATATTAAATGCTTCTAATATTTGTGGTCTCACTGGTTGTATCACTCAGAAAACTAAGGAAGGAAAGAAGAATTGATCCTTCTGTGGCTGGGCTGCTGTCCTGGGCTGTGAGCTCTGAAACGAGCCAAGCAAGCTTCTGAACTGAGAATTTCTGCATCTCAGGAGAATTCTTTAAGTCAAAAGCTATTTTCTAGTGGGTATGACTGCCCTTTGTTCACTAAGATGCATGGGGGACAGCATAGGACCCTCTGGGACCCCACAGAAAGGGAAAGGTGTGACTTAGGCTGTACCTGTGCTCTGCAGTACAATGCTGTTGCAGGTACCTGTTGTCTGCTTGCAGGGAGCCAGGCTATGTCTGCACTGAAGTGCTGTCAAAACACACTCTGGTCCCAAAGACACTTTTAATTAAAATTTGAAGTAAAGCAAAATGGCTTGTCACCGTGTCAATATATTAACTACTTAAAAAGCAGTTTACGATGGTTGCAAACGGGGCTCAAGAGCATAGTGTGGAACCAGTGCTGTGTGTGACAGCCCGACACAGCACCCTGGCTACCTCACCGTTCATTTGGTGGATTCTACCCCAGTCTGCCTTCCTCACTGAGCAAAAACCCCCAGATCCTTTTTCTGAAAACCTAATGCTTGTCTCTTTCTAGCGCATGCTCTTGACCTGTGCCAGGTACACTGACCAGGTGGGGAGTTGTGCTAACACAGCCTTGTTTGGGCTGCGTTTTGCTGGTTCCCAGCTCCCAGTCCATTCCTCTGGCCTGGTGGCTCCTCGAGCAGCTGGAGATGCTATAATGGGCTGTAGCCATGGGCAGAGCTGTAGCTGCCTGAACTTCCTGGTGGGATCCAGGGTAGATGTTCAGTCACGGCCACTTAAAACATCAATCTGTTTCTAGCATTGTCAGCTGTCCTGAGCTGTTGCTCGTGTATTTCTGCTTGAGGACAGCACCCTGTCGTTGTAACAGCTTACATCCTTTGAAATCAGCCAGTTCTCCAGTGCAGTTTTTTAGTTAAAGTGTTTTCTGCTGGCAGAGTAGCTGCTGAAGACCGTATGTCCCTGTTCACATGTGAAACGCTACCGCAAGCAGCAGCAGCCTTACCCAGCTCCCCGCTTTAACTTCCCCGGGGCTTGGCCCTGCTCCCCGTGAAACCCCGACAGAAGGAAAACACCCAAAGGGGGCTTTTTGCGAGCACCTGGGTTCCTCTCAATTACCGTTTTTGAGCACACACGATGACAGCCGTGCCCGCGGGCCGGTTGTTTCCTGAGGACGGCACCGGCCCGGCCTCCATATACCACAGGCCGCACCGGTACCCCCCGTTACCACGGGCGCTTTCCACGGGGGCTCCCCCTCACCGGCGGCGGCACCGGCCCGGGTCTCTCTGCCCCCCGCAGCACCGGGTCTCCCCCGGCCAGGGTCTCTCCGCGCTCCCGCCCCAGCGCCAGGACCGGGCCCACGGCGGCCTCGGCCCCTCAGGGCGGCGGGGGAAGGGGCGCTGCAGCCGTTGGCTCGCGCGAGACGCCCCCGCCCATTGTGCGGCTCCTGGGCCGTCCGCGCTACTGCCAGAAAGACCCCATGGCCGCCGCTCCGTCGTTCCACTTCATTTCGGCTCCGCTTCTTCCTTCCCCACCCTGGAGATGTCGGCGCGGGTCCATTTCTTTACCGTCAGCCGTGCCGCGACGCCGTTTGGGAGTGAGGGAGGGGTGTTTTGCTTGGGCGTTCGCGGGGGACAGCCCGGCGGTTGCGAGGCAGCGGGAGGCGGGTCCTTCCCGCCGCTCCCCCCCCCCTCCATATAAAGCCGCCGCCGCAGTTGGGCCCCGAGCACCGCTGCCGCCAGGTCCAGTCAGCGTCCGGTCGGCCGCCGCCGCTTCCTCCTCACGGTGAGGCCTGTGAGCTCGGGGGGGGGATCGCCCCGTACCGAGCGGAGCAGGGCTAGGTTGTGGAGGCCGCGGCGGGGGCCGGGCCGCGGGGCCCGCCGTGTGGTGGAAGTGGGCCCAGCCTGGCGCGGCCGTGGCGGCAGCTCCCGGGTAGGGGTCTGGGAGGGTGGCTGAAGCGGGGCAGGCCCGAGCCTGAGCCCTTCCTGAGCTGTGCGGTGCTGAAACGCCTGTGGGGAGGTGAGGGAGGGAGTTGAGGGGGGGGGGGGGGGAGGCTCCGTCCGCGGGGGCTGGTAAATAAACCGAGGCGCTGCCCCCGCCCGGGCCGCACAACACCCCGGGAGCCGGGTTCCCCCTCCCCCGTGCGGCTTTCAGGCTGCTCTGGGGCACCCCCGGTGTCCCTCCTTAGCGAGGGGAGGGTCTCAGGTGGGACTGCTAAATGCGGCGTTACCTCCAGTGACGGGGAGAGGCGGAGGGGGACGGAGCGGGTGCCCACCCGGCGCCCACCCGGCGCAGCGTTGGGAGGCGCGGAGGTGCCCAGGGGCGCTGGTTTAGGTGGCTGAGATCTGCGTTTGAGGCTTGAACATGCAAATTACCGTTGTAATTCAGGTTTGTCTTTTGACCGGCTCCCAACCTGTTTTGCTGTTGACGGGGAGAGATTTTTAGGACTGCTCTGCTTAGTCACCCGGTTGTGTTGCTACCCAAGGCCTGTCTTGTTTCCAGGGCTGTGTTGCAGTTTGCTAAAAATGACTTTTTCTTTTTTTCCTTCCAGGAGACTGAGCTCTGTGGTATAAAAATAGCAGTTCAGAATTTCACTCAATTGTCATTATCAGTGCTAAACTGGTAGATTAACTTCATTCTGCCAGGTTAAGCCTCTTGACAATAACCTAAAGGTCTTGATAAAAGCAGGTTTGGGTGATACAAGGGACTCAGTGCAAATGTTCTTGCAAGGGCAGAAGTCTTGAAGGCAGCATCCCTGTCTTGCTGGCTCTGTTGTGCAGCATTATGTAATCCCAGACACAGCACAGGAAGGCTGGCATCTGAAGCTGGGTTTGTTCTTGAGTGCTCTCGCACAATCACTGCAAGGACAGATGCCTCCGGTCTGAAAGAAATGCCTAGATGTTGGTTTGGGGTTTTTTTTCAGAGCATCATTCTAACTCGGAGCTATGTTTTAATCCAAATTTGATATCTGTCTGTTTGTATCTTCGGAACAATCCTGCTTCCAGAACACCCATCTTAATTAGAAGTAGCGCTGTCATATAGGGTTACACGACTGTGTAAACATTAACTAGCTACTCGCTCTGCCAAATGGAAATTAAAGCAATGAGGACTTCAAGCTGGTGCGAGCAGCTTAATAACATGCTTTGGCCAGCATCCATTGCACTGGGTTTGTTGCAGAACTGTCAGGCTCAGCTGTACTGAGGAGCTACAGGAGGCACTCGGAGGGGCGTTGGGAGTTTGCTTCAAGTGGTCCAGCTAATTCAGTTTTGGTAGTTGAAGTAGGGAACTGGTGTGTGTAGCTTTTTGGGTTTGGAGGGGAAAGAAACATTGGAAAATGAATTTGAAATCTGTTGTTCCTGGAGCTGCTCTTTGCTGTATTTACAAATAGGTGCTTTAGAGTCCTAACAGCAGGTAACTCCAGGAGGGGAATGAAACTGTTGCAATGGTTGTTAACAAAGATTTTGAGTGGTAAAGGAACTTAAAATGCATCCTAGTAGTTTCTTGAACTCCTTAACTGCCTGGCCACAGAAGTTTTATTATGTTTATCATGGCCTTCAAGTGCGGTGATAGGCAAACAGACTTCATGTGTAGCTTCAGGCAGAAGCTGTAACCCATTCACTGCTGTTACGTGCATTACTTCTGGGTTTGAGTTGTGAAGTACCTGGAAAGATGCGTTCTTGTACAGCTTGGTTGTGTTTTTCCTGCAGGTGACACCTTTGAAGTCTGCTGCTTCTATTTATTGAAGGTCTTATCACAGTTTGTTTGAGAAACTCGGTTAAAATGCACAGTCATCTTAGTATTTCCTAATGCTAATAAAGTGCTGATCTAACTTCCTACTCTGCAAGAGCAGCTTGGAGTGCTGGAAGCCTTCCTCGTAGTGGTACATTGCTTTTTAAGCTCTTTAGAAAACTAAATGTTTTTTTTTTCTGAAGGAAAGCCTTTGATCCTGAGTAACCTGATCTGATTGACTGCAGCACAGGAGGCTGGACTGGACTCTGTCTAGAGGGGTTCTTTCCAACCCCCAGTTTTGTGGTTGTGTTCCAGGGGCTGCAGTTTAGGTCTGCTTTTAAGATCTGACTTCATCTGAGCGGTCAAAGTGAGTAGGAATTGTTTGGATTTGGAGACAAGTAGTGTTCTGGAAGTGTTGGAAGTTCCCTGAAGAGAAAGATATCTGTAAAAAACATAAGCATTATTGATGACTAAATTTTTGTCTCATACTCAAATCAAGAAATTCTCTTCAATTGGTGTTAGGATTCTGTCAATCCCTGTTTCTTTACCATGAGGATTAATGAATTGAGGCCTGTTGATTGAAGCCTTGGATAATCTGAGCATGCTTTAAGTGGCACCAGGTTATCTGCTGTTGGTAAGAAGCAATATAAATAGTAAAGGTAATGTGCATCTTTGACTCGGCCAAACTCCTGACGTCTGCTGAATATTATGTGGAAATAAGTGTCCTTCTCTTGTAGATGCCTTCAATTAAACTGCAGAGTTCAGATGGAGAAATATTTGAAGTCGATGTTGAAATTGCAAAGCAGTCTGTGACTATCAAGACTATGCTGGAAGGTAAGAGCATGAAGCCCTGAGGACCACTAGCTCAGAGGTAGCTGTGGATTCAAGGAAGCCTCTGGAGCAGAAATTGTGACCTAAAGAGAAATGGGTGCTGTGCTGAAAAAGGCTCCCCAGGCCAGTGAAGCTGCTTGCTGTCTTCTGTCAGAACAGCTGGAACTCTTGCTCTTGTAGCTGCAACTGGTTTGGGTGGATGTGCTCTTGCAAAAAGCTTAAAGTTCAGTCCTCTTGTGAAGAGCACTTGAAGGGAGGCTAGTAAAGTATAAGCCCTATCTACAGCCTGCTGCAGTTTGGTGAAGGTTAAGCAGATGGAGCTAATAATATTAAAAACTAAGTTTATTTAATCACCCAAACTGGTCTTACACTGTAAATATCTTTTAAATGGGGTGGGAGATCATAAACCAATGCCAAGAGAGAGAGTTAAAGTGAAACCTATGTTGTGAGCTTATGGATGCAGTGAAATGATTTGGGATAAACACTTAGTTCTGATCTCCTGCTGACATAAATTTGAAACAAAAGAACTCGTGGCGGGGGAGGGGAAATCTGCCAGATGGCTGAGATACAGAGCAAGCTGTGTCTAATCCCTCCAGTGCAAATCCTCATTGTTTACTGGTGGTTTTTTCCAGTTTTTGGGTGTATTCATGAATTAACTTAGAAAAAAACTCCTCTTTCTATAGATGTAGTTAAAATTATGTTCTTGGGTATAAATCTTTGCCTGGGTGTGACACCTTGTACGTAAAGAATAATAAAAATAAGGCTGAAATTCTCTTAATAAGATGCTGTTGACCATGAGCAGGCAATGTGGCAAGTGGTGGGAATGCATCAGGGAACACAATTCTTCTCAGTTTCCTCATGCAGAAGCTGTGTCACTGCCAGTGTTCAGTGACATTCAGGTGCTGATAAAAGGGAAGTTACATATGGTAAGTGTTCTGAGCTGCTCACCACAGACTGGCCTTGTGCTAATCTGTGTGAAAACCAGTCTCCCAGTACAGATCAAGTGCCTTTGCAGTAGAGCTGGTGAAGCCTCAGTTCATAAACAGTGTTCTGTGTGTCAGGTGCTGCAGCTGAAAGGGACAGAGCTGAAAGGTGGGCTTGTGTTGAGTGTTCTGAGACCACTAATCAACTATCAGTTTTCTGATAGCTGAAAGTGCTGCTTTGGAGGTGGTGGGGACACACTGAGAGTTCTCTAAACTTGAGAGATCACTTAAATTATTTCCCCCCATCAACAATTTTGGACTCATCACTTCTTACATGAGTATCTACCATCATGTCCAAAGCATGCATTGGAAGTTTGCAGTACTTGGTAACGTGCAGTACCCTTTCATGTCAGGGTTTTAGCTTCTGAACCTATGAAGCTAGCTATTTCCAAGTAGGACTAATTAATATCCCACTAATAACAACTGTGGTTGACTTGCCTAGAGAAGTGCAGGCTGTTTTAGCTGTGCACACATTTGATCAGTGATGCTGTGTGACAGTCATCTGTTCTTGAATTCAGTTCCTTGGTGATGTAGAATTGGCTCATCTGTGCATACGAGGGAAGGTCTGTAGCTACTCACTTACATAACTTAATGACAAGATGTTGTTCTTTGACAGCTAGGGGGTTAGCATAAAACTGCCTATTCTCTAATCAAAGCTGGCTCATGGTATTTGTTCTGGGTATCAAGTCCAAATTTTAATTGTTTTTCTCAATTTTTACTGTGATTATTTAATATCAAGGACATAAAGTAACAATTCTTACCCCAGTCTGTCCTGAGCATGCTGACGAGCCTTTAAAACAAGGAGTATATCAGGAGCATGTTTTATAAAGGCTTTTGGATGGAAGGGTTTGTGCTGCTGTCTTACCAGCTGAAGGAGTTCACATGCTGTGAATCAGAAGTGCTTCAGAGGCCATGAAGATGCAAGTTATTGCTCCTGTAGAGGACAGAATGTTGTCTCCACTCCACCTGAATTCTTACTGAAGAATGGGACATCTCAGCTGGAACACTTTGGTTTCACTTGTGGATTGAACTGTTGAAAGTGGTACAAACCCATAAATACTTGGCTGGTTCTTCAACATTGCTCATTCCCAGGGCACTGAACTAGCAAGTAACTGATGGCTTATTGATGCCTCTATTTGATGAGGTTGTCTTATTAGCTAATTAGCCTTCAGTTGGGGTAATGTGGTACGTGTGATGCAGCCTTGGCTCTGTAAAGCCTCGCCAAAGCTTTCTAAAAGCTTCTGACTCCACCAGTCAGAGATCCTTTGCCACCAGTCCTTGGTATTCAAGTAGTGGAGAATTGGTCAAGCAGCCCAGTTTAGAGAAGAGTAAATGGTTTTCCCTGCCTATTGCTCAGTCATCTTTCCATTTTCAGATTTGGGAATGGATGATGAAGGTGACGATGACCCTGTCCCTCTTCCAAATGTCAATGCAGCCATCTTAAAAAAGGTAAGATGCTGGAAGTGGTGGAGTTGTGGGGTGGTAAGGAAAGCTGTGGGAGTTGGGCTTTATGAACTGTTGGAGTCAAAACACATTTCATGTGCTGGTTACAAGCTTAACCAGTTTGAGGCAGATGACTGCAGGTATCTGAGAACTGGGGGGAGGCTGGCAGGCAGATGATGACAGAATGCCTCCAGGGGTGACCTTCAGACAGCAGCTGGAGGCCAGTCAGGCTGCTGAAGGTGTTGAAGTGGTGCTGGAGATCTGTGCGTGCCAGTATCTTGTGGTATTAGAGCACTTTTTAATTGGATTCGGTGAACTCAGGTGGCTGTTTAAGACCCAAATCTGAAGGATTAAAGGACAGGGAGTGGTGAGAGTGAGTGACAGGAGCTCTGCCTGGGTGACACTTACTGTGTAAGAGACACCGTGCCCAGGGTGGTGGTAAAGTCAGTGTTAGACCATGATTATTATTGGGTTGGGTGACAAAAGCCAAAAAATGTTGTTGTTTAAGATCCTTTTCACTCTGAAGCAGGAAGAATGGTGCCAAAATAAGTGCTGGACTGTTTTGGGGTAAATACAGGGTCAGGAATTCCCAAGCTCCTGTTTGTTTTTCTAATAAAAAAAAAGCCACCTGCCAGGTGAACTTTGCACTGGGGTGAGCACGTCCTGCTGGTAGCTGTTGCCACTCTGCACTCTTCCCCTGGGTAGTAGTCTCTGTAATAGAAGGTTGGTTCTGCAAAGAGATGAAACACTGCAAAATGAAATTTAGCTTTTCTTTGTGCAGTCCTGTGTGTGTTAGCACAGGGTTTAGCAGCTTGAACTCCAGCAGCTGCCTTTTGAGACAGTAAGTAATTAACTATCTACTGTCTCAAATGGGATTCTTGTACTCCAGGATTGGGGATTAATTGTTCTAAAATAAAAATGCTGGGTATTGGAGCATGTTCATAGAGGATTCTAATGTTAAGCTAGAGAAAAAGGTACATTTCTTCTAAAATGAAGTTACAGTTGGGGTCTAATGGGAGAATCATTTGGATAAAACTTTAATATCAAAACTAATTAGGTGATCCAGTGGTGCACCCATCACAAGGATGATCCACCTCCTCCTGAGGATGATGAGAACAAAGAAAAAAGAACAGATGACATCCCTGTGTGGGATCAAGAGTTTCTGAAAGTAGACCAAGGAACACTTTTTGAGCTCATCCTGGTATGTATCTCGAGGAGTGCAAAGGTTGTGCCTGAGAAGTGTCCTGGGTTAGTGCACTTCACAGATGACCTCTTTGTGCTGCTTGGATGACTTCATTGGCAGGGGGAGTGTGGGGGGAGAGCAAGTAGCTCTGGGAAATCCTGCCTGGAGTTGTTGAGGATGTTGGAGTGCTTGTTAACCCAGTGCTGGGTATTAATCTACACTTGCTCATTTAGTAATTAATAGACTTTTCTGAATGAGGCCCTGCAGCTGTTTGTTTTTTTTCTTGTGGCTCTGGAGTCTTAGTTGAGGGCTTATTGCTGGAAATGGAGTTCTGGAGACCTGCAGGCAAATCAAAATCTGCCTTTGGCTTAAAATTTATCCCTTGTATGGTGCTGTGAGCCAACGTTTCTTGTCTTAGCTAGTTAACAGCACTTAACACCAAAGAGCTTGATGAAGCTTCTGAAAGCCCTTTGTGAAAGGAAGAGTGTATGGGGCGGGTGTCTTCCCTGGTCCAATTGATTTGACCTGTTTGAGCAGGTTTTGGGTACTGTTACTTCAAGGTTCTAGCAAGAAGCTTCTCAAAGTGGAGATGACCTGTTTGCAGTTGGTATCCTACAGTTTCTTTGTACACATAACTCTGGGAGTACATCTGCAGAGGCAGAATATTGATAACAGAGGCTTGACACTTGGAAACTCTTCCACAGGCTGCAAATTACTTGGACATCAAAGGTTTGCTTGATGTCACATGCAAGACAGTTGCAAACATGATCAAGGGGAAAACTCCAGAAGAAATTCGCAAGACATTCAATATTAAGAATGACTTCACTGAGGAGGAAGAAGCACAGGTACTTGATCTGGGTTTAATTATCATTTAGCTGGTTTTGTGCTGAATTGTTGTGTGACACTTCATAATTTAATGCCTGATGCAACTGGCTTGTTAACAAATGTCAGTTCATGTGGCTCCTCATAACTGGCTTGCTGCTAGTGGAAGTCCTTTTGGTGCCCACAGTGCTTGCAGCCCCTGAAAAGCTCAAAACAACTCAGACTGGTTTCCCAACTCAAATGTGTGTCTGGTAAGAAGGCACGAAAGATTGTGGCAGTCTCAGTGTGCTGGTTTGGGGTTGTAATAAAAGCTAAAGATGTGGTGTTGCATGTGGCTGGGAAGGGAAGGTGTTTGGGTTCTCGTTTCTGACGAATTCATCGATGTTAGAACTTGTAACAGGAAACCAACTGCTAATTGGCAGAGTTGGGGAAGATCAGAGCAAGATGGCTTGTTGAAAGCCCAAGTTTAGTGTAGCTTGTCTTCTGTGCTATATTAGGAAATGAACAATTCAATCTTAACCTAGTCTAGGTGGGGAAAAAAAATCTGTTTCAATCAAATCTAGACCTAAGAATTAAATTTCTTGGCTTGTATTGATAAGCAGGACAGTTTAGAAGACTTTCTAATTGCAAACCCTGAATGAAAAGTTCAGGTTGCTTTCAAGTTTTTGCCTTTGTGCAGTAAATAATCTGAAATGCTTCTGGGAGCTCCCAGCTCACTTTTACAAGTTCACTGCAATGTATTAACAGTTAAAATGTTCTTTCAGGTACGTAAAGAAAACCAGTGGTGTGAAGAGAAGTGAAGTATTGTGCCTGACACTCGAACACTGTAAGGATTGTTCCAAATACTAGTTGCACTGCTCTGTTCATAATTGTTAATATTAGACAAATGCAGCAGCAAATGAAGTTGTGTTTAGCAGGATATCGTTCCCTTTTTGCATGTGTAGTGGTTTTTTTTTGAGTACAAATTTAAACCTCCTGCATTTTTACTAGTGTAATTGGATGTCTTTTTACTTTACTTTGCAACGAATAAAACTGAACTAAGTGTGGATTCTGTATGGAAAGTAGCACTCAAGGTTATCATTTCCATTACACCTTGAAACTGTTCCAGTCCAGTTCCAATGCTAAGGATTGACTCCAGTGTAAATAGAACCACCTATGTCTTCTTACTGAAGAAGAACAAAACACTTGTATTTACAGGGTATTGATAGTTTCAGAGAGGAAAAGACTAGAATGTGTCTTGGGGAACTAAGTAAAGTTAAGCTACTGGATTTCTTACAAAAAAAACATTGTAGGGAAAATTAGTGTTACTTATATATAACTTTCCAGATGGTTTTTGTCCTACATTTAAAAAAAAAAGACAAAAAAGACCATTTTCTTGTCCTGTTAGTCTTGCCTTATAGACTAGTGAAAGGTGTGATCTAGAACTAAGCAAGCTCCTGACAGTTCAATTTGAATCCTTTAACCATGTCTTGAAAACCTGCCTCTAGCTGGTAGCAAATGAAAAGTGTGTTGCTTTATGCACAGGATAGGTGTGTGTTTTTTATATGCTACTATTAAAAGTGGAAGCCAGATTTGACCAAAAATGACTGACATTACCAAAGTTAATATTATTGACCTGTGCATGCCATTAGTGGCTGGTTTTTAGGCAATTTTAAACAACCCTTGTGATGTAGCTCTTGAAAACATGGTTTAATGTGTCCACAGGAAATCTTATGCCTCTGTATGTGATACTTCAGCTTGTAGAGATTTAATTATTGCATACAAAGCTCATGCAATATCAAGCTTAACTTTGGACAAAGCCACTTGCAACTAGTTAAACAGTAACTGGTTTTCTGATTGATATTTTTTTGTTGTTTTTACAGTTCCCTTATAGGGAGTAGGGGATGGTTGTGTGGTAGATCTTTGAGGTGTGCTCTTAGCTTGTATTGCATTCCATTCTCTGTATAAACCTTAGAGTAGAATGAACCTTAATAAACATACTTCTCTCACTTTAAATATCAGTGTTTCACTTCGGAATTAATAAAGGGCTTTTAAACTTTTCTTTGCAAATGGCTCTAGTTATTTGCAACCAGGCAATCTTGCTGTCACTGCTGAGGGTGCAAGTGATAGCACTGGGGCAGTGATTCATTGAAATCAAACATTTAAAGTGACTAACACAAGCCCCTACTCAGAGCAAACAATCCCAATTGGTTTGGTGTTTTTTTTCTTGTGACTGAACAGCTTTTTTGTTAACTTGCTTTGATGTGACCATTACTGAAAGCTTTTGTCACTTGTTTTAAAGCAGCATTCAGACCTGTGCTTTGGATCTGGCTGCTGCTCACACCAGTTTATTCATGAGGGTGCTGCTGTGCATATGGTATGGATACTATATGAAATACTCCAGTGCTGGACTTGGACACAAGGAAGCCTTTCCAGCATCCTGTATCATAAACAATACATATTAGTTTAAACGTGCTGCTAGAGAAAAGTCTCAGGATGCTTTTTATGTCTGTATCTGTAGCTTAATATTCAGCTTATCCTGGATTCTCACAAGAAAGCTGTGTGATGTTAAGTGTTGCAGAATACCCTGGCTCATCCTTGGAGTGCTGTGTTGCTATAGAGAACTGCAGTTCTCTGTAATTTTCTTCAGTGGTAGAAGCCTATAGAAATTCCTGTAGGTGCTCATCAGCCCAGGATCTGTGCTTGTCAGCAGCCACCATCCTGCAGGCTGAGGAAGAGCCAGCTGCCTCGCTTGTCTTCCTCATTACCTTGCTTCTGCTTTGTTTGCCATGCCTGCATAAACCACACCTGCGACCTTGGGGTAAGACTCGCTCCTTTTTGGAACAGCTTGCCTTAAACATAAGCTTTGGGGCTCAAATGCTGCAGTGGTGGAGCTTTCCCTGAGACTGGAGTGTTGTGCCAGTTGGTTGTTGGCGCTGGTGCAAGCTGGGGAAGTCCAGCAGAAAGGGTGCTAGTTGGGGTGCTCACAGCAGTCGGGAGCTTTGGCAGACTTCCAGTATTCCCAGTAGTCCTGGTAGTTAGGATTCCATACCGCTTACCTTCTCTAATTGACATTCCCCTCCAGTGCTGTCTCAGACTTCACCCAGCTTCAAGTTCTGTAGCTGCCTGACATGTCAGTGGGGGAAGAACTCTTTTTTTTTTTGATCTCTGGAGGTTCACCCTCTGGGCTTATCCAGGGCAGTACTACTGGTGCTAGGCTACAGAGAGTGATGGTCTTTGGGAGGGTGCTAATTTGGTGTACTGGGGGCTGCTGTCTGGATTCTCCTCTTCAGCTGAACTCCTGCTGCTGTCAGACCCCAGCTGGGAACTTGGAAATGTTTGAAAGAGGGAGAGACTGTGCAGTTTCCCACAGTGAAACTTGATGTTGCTGTTAAACTTGTACAGTGCTGCCTTAATCTTTTGTTTTTAAAGTCAGGGCATGATCAGGGATAGTTCTTCTTGGCTGGAGTGATTAAGTGTGTGGCAAGGAGAGGGAAGGCAAGGTCTTGGGAGGGACTGCAGATAGAAGGTATTTTCTTGTCTTGGTTTCCTGTTTCAGTCTCACCCCTTGAAGCCTATCAGCAGTCTAACAATTATTGCTACAAATGCCCAAGGACAAAAAAGCAGGCAGCCTCTTCAGTTCCAAGAAGTAGTTATTTGAGAGTTTGATAGGATTATAACTTCCAGTGGCCTATTTTTGAAGAGCCAGTCTGGCAATTACTTTATTTATAAAGCTATAAACATATTTTGAACATAAAAGCCAAAAAATACAAACTCAATGAAGTAAAAAAAAAAAAATTACAACAAGTGATGGAGAGTCATTGGACAAATGAAAGTACAGCTGCAAAACATTTATCCCTGCTACATACAGACAGTGGTTTTTACTTGGCTTAATCAAGTGGTACTTCCATGACTTCTACATTCAAACTGACTTTTCAGAATTCAAATACCTATTCCAGGAAGAGTTGAAATTGCTGTAAAAGAGCTAAAAAAGAAATAATAATTCTTATTGTGATAAAAACTTACGGGTGAATTTTTTTTTTCCTTCTCTTAAGAAAGAGCATTACCACAAACTACTCTCACTTCATATAGCAGTTCTAAAGACACTTTTTTTTGGCATCAAAGTAACTTTGTTTTGGCATTGGTTATCAGCCAGGGGGCACGGAGCGAGAGTCACGCTCACTGTTTGGTCTGAGGGGCAGCTTGAAGGTCTGGTCTTGTCTGTTTTGGGGAGGGAAAAGAAATACTTAAATCTCGGTGACACCAGTATAAAACTGACCCTGTTACAGTACAGCAAGTGGATGTTTTGAGTTCATAAGGGGGGAGCTGAAAGCACAGGGTAGGTCTGGCTGTAAACCTGGGTGCCTGGAGCAGAGCAGAGGCTGGGACCAGCACTGGGTCAGAAAGGGGTATCAGTCCCTGCTCTGGCTCTGGGAATGCTCCTGGGCTGTGAAGGCAGGAGGAGAGGTTCCTGCGGGGAGGGGGGGGGAGGTTTCACTGAGGGGTTCTGCAGGAATCGGATGAAATACGAAGAGCTGAGAGGAGGCTGTGACACAGATGGGCCCTGAACCGAGCACTGGGGAGGGACCAGCAGAGCCTTGAAATCAACTGGTGAGAGTCCTGCTGGCTTCTGAAATGAATGACGGCCGCTCTGCGCGTGCCCAGCTTGCAATATGGTTAATACTGGTCAGGGCTTTCCCCTCCCTTTCCTCTGGTGTCACTTGTTCCTGTATACCTGCCTTTGCTCTGCTGCTCAGTCACGCGGTGTGTCCGACCACAAAACACCAGCTGGGTAGTAAGTTACACCAGCTTTACACCCACTGTGGAGTGGCCGGGGTGGCTGTGGTGTGGCAGCAGCTGATGCTTCTACAGCACCTTCCATCAGGGGGCCTCAGGCTGACAAATGCTGAGCTGAGACACAGCTATTTTATTTTTTAAGCTTTTTTTGGTATTACTTTTATTTTTATTTTTTTTTAAATTATTTTTATTATTTTCCTTTTTTTATT
>WTSP01011613.1:37259-57955 GCA_025331215.1 Actenoides lindsayi
GGAGGTGTCCCTGCCCATGGCAGGGGGGTTGGAACTGGATGAGCTTTAAGGTCCCTTCCAGCCCTGACAATTCTATGGTTCTATACACACACAAGACTGACAAACAGCATACTGTCTGCTTTTACAGAATGCCAACAACACTTTCCAATTTCCACATAGGATACTTTTATAATTCTAAACTGATTAAGATTCTTGCTCTGCAGCACTGCTCACAGCGCAGCTCGATGACCAGAAGCGACTCAGTTGGGACATGCAGCAAAATCTCCCGTTCAGTCACCACATTCCTACATCATTACTATTCTTTTCCAAGAAGAACTACATTTAACTGACTTCGGCTCAGTCAGGAGACTTGAGGGGGACAAAGTACAAACCCAGAACTGAAGAGAAGGGCCAAGAGCTGCCCAGTGAGTCCCATCAGGATATAAGAATGCAGCATTCTGTCCTGGAAACAAGCAACAATTTACATGGGAGCAGCTCAGGCAGAGACATAACAGATCTTAAAATTCTATGGCACAACACAGAACTGATGCAAACCTGAATACAGACTTCCTGTCATCACTTGAACCAACCTTTGAGCTTTTGGGTTTGGATCTTTAAAATTCTTCAGAGAAAAAACCCTAAAAGTGGAACTGCATGGATACCTCTGGAAAAAAAAAAGTGACATGTAAGACAGCTGCGAGAGGATTAGCAGATCCTGAGAGTAAAGATAACACAAGAAAAAGTACGCATGACGCTGAGCCTTAGAAAAGTCTGGATTTCACAAAGGCAAGAAGGCTGAGGGTTCCCACTCGCTGTACTGGAATGCTGTGCAAAGCCATAGAGGCTGCATCCTGCTCACACCAAATCACACTAAACACGCATTTCACCACGGGGTAAATTCAGCTGCTTCAGCTACAGAGCAACGCCAGGTCTTTGGCATCGTGTGTGTACTGCTTACAACATTGCCTGCTTCGTTTTCACCATCTTGAAATCTAGCTGGGGAGCATCACCTTGGAAAACTAATGTGCTCAGAACACCAGGAGCAAGATTCTCTTCTGAGAATAACAAAGCTCTGACCGCATTGCTTATCAATACCTGCATTTGTTTTCACAGATCCAGTTATTTCTCCATAGTATGACTTCCTATATGCTGTGGTTTCAGCCACAGAGACATATATATTCCAGATATAAGATGCAGCTAATGAGTAGCAAACTACTCCAGTGCTAAAAAGGAAAATATGATGGGATCATTAATAGTAAATAATCACGAGAAGAGGTGGTAAGAAGAAAATAAATAAAAAAAACAACTTCAGCTTCAAAAGATGGGAGTGAACTCTTGTTCATAAGTGAGAAAATACATTTTTCAGCACAGCACCATGTGAATGGATGCAGTATGTACCAGGATCCTCATGGAGGAAGCCTTACAAATAGGTGTGAGGTCACCACTGAACTACGGATGGAGTCTCAGTTCCAGCAGACACCAAACTGGGACATGCCAGCCATCTACTAAGCTAACAGCCAAGTTTTCCCTTGGCATACTGCAGCCTTGAAGATTAGGCTATTGGAATTTACTCTCCGAATTTGTAACCTGCGAGCTTCCTGGTGTTAGAGCTTTTTGAAAAGAGAGAGTGACCCTTGCACAGAGACCCACCACTGCAGCACAAACACTGCCAGCTCAACTGACAGCCCTTCAGAGATGGCTCTGGACACCGATCCCTAAAGAGCTGATAGCTGGAGGTTCACAAATGGGCTACATGAAGAGCCCGAGGTACACAGACAGCTACTTCTCTCAGCTTCAAGTTTCACCGTCACCGAGGTTCAGAAGAGCAAATTGTATACAATCCAATTCCTGCAGTTTGCAAATAATTTTTCATCTGAACTAATTACTCAGTAAGAATCTGCAAATCATGTCCTCAGTGTAATTAATGCACATACCTTGATTTGCCAGTCAGGTGAAGCACGCAAACACCAGCCAGGCAGCGATGTAACACAGCGTTCCTGCTACAGAAGCAGCCCCAACAACCACCATGACCCTCCAAAGCTGAACAGAGACCCAAGTGTAGTGTGGTGCCTCTTGGCTGATACCAGTGCTGGGACATTACGGCCGAGTTGAGCACTGACAAGTAGGCATTTCTCTGGATTCATCTCAAAAGACATCAGCCTCTGAACCTAAGAGAAGTGCAAACCCAAACTCAGCAGCACCTTCTCGTTAGACTAACTTGCTACACAGCAGCCACGTTCCTACTCAGTGAACCCAACTCTTCTGAACTTTCCCTTAGCATCTTTAAATAGTGACACCAAGTAAAAAAAATAAGGTTTATCACTTCGAACTAATTAGCTTTGAACTAATAGTCCTCCACATAACCCAGCAGGGAAGTGACAGGATTAGTGTATTGCTCCCAGCCTTCTCAAGGTCTTTGTTAACCACCACATGCACAACGAGTCCACACTTCTACAATCAACTCCTCTCTGAGAGACCACTATCTACTGAAAAATCTATGCAAGGCTATGAAGTTTTGCAATGGTACAAGGGTTAGGGTGCAGTAGAGAAGTCAACTGCAAGACTCGTTGGGGCAAAACTCATGTATTTCAGTTTGTACTAAGAAAATAAGCTGAATGCACAAAGAAACAATTTCTTTAAGCCAAACAAATACCATTTTGTGTATTTTTAAAAACAAATAGAGCCTTTAAATTACATACTGCCTTTTCTGTTTCTTCATTATTCCATCATACCACAGAACCATGTAGGCTGGAAAAGCCCTTCAGGATCTTCAAGTCCAACTGTAAACCTAACAATGCCAAGTCCACCGCTAAATCATGTCTCTATCAATACAAAGACAGGTAAACCCAGTCAGAGCAGTGATACTGCATCTGGGATGCTGTAAAGAGGTGCAAGACAGGAAACAAAGGGTTGGGCAGCATAGTTAACCAGCAACAGATAATGCAGAGCAGATACAGAATTTCTCAGGAAAGATGTTTAAAAAACAGAATAGCTTTCTTGGGGTCCTCCTTGACACAGACACTTAACTACTGAAAAATGGCTGTTAATAATGTAATTGGACAGCAAAAAGAAATAAAAAGAGCCACTGAGGGGCACGACACTGAAGACCCACCGGGCAAACGACAGCAACTTCTCAGCTTGCAAAGGAAACCCAACCACGAAGGTCACAAACAAGAAGCTACAGAGGAGCAGCACTGTTTTGTTCTCTGCTTATGTAGCCAGATGTAATCTTCTTGGTCATTTTTATTTAACCTGGCAACCTATCAAAGCATCCCATGTGACTGGGAAAATCCAGAGTCTTGGTTTATTGTCCACCCATAATGACGCCATAGGAAATGACCCGGAACACCACGACAAACAAGTCTAAACAGGGCTGCCTTCAATATACCACCACCTTACGTAACCAAAGCAGAGCCTGAACGTTCAGGCTCAGCCCATCACCCTGAGGTACAGTGCCTACACATTCACCCCTTCACGAAAACAAACGCTGCAGCACCTTCCTGCTTTGGTTGACCAGAGAGTAACCCACCCAGCATTTGAACGTTCCTACACGATGCTTAACATCCTTCTTTTTAATCATCTTCTGCTCCACAGGTTTGGTGATCACAGCCTAGCACACCTCCAAAGAAATGCTGGATAATGTGAAAATACGTATGTAGCTGGTTTACAATTTAACGTTGTAGAAACCAGAGTTAACTTCATTAGTTGACAGTCATTTATAAAAGTATACATGCAGTACAAACTCCTGATTAAACTAATGCTGCTTGTGCTACGGCTGAGCTACAGCAGGCAAAAGTCTTCACTCTAAGGATGTAGCAACAACAAAACTCTACGTAGCAAAAACACCCTGTGCTTTTAATAGGTTGCCATGGAAATATTTTTCTTTCTGTAATATCTAAGTAGCTTCACACAACCAAGCAGAAGATTGGTTGCTCAGTCATGAATTTGATCCACTTTCAGCAGCTTTCTCCATTTACAGGGTGATAACAAGCTGAGCCCCTCATTAAACAACCAAAAATAAACCTGTTACAAGTTCATATAAGTAAAAAAAAAATAAATCTGAATTGACAACTGGGAAGCTAAAGCAGGTAAAGATGTAAGTTGTATCCCAGAAAAATGGAATTTCATCAGTCACAGCAGTTCTGCAGTTTGGAAGAAACGTACTAAGTTTGCAAAAGAGAATTTCTCAGCTCAGTGCAAAATGTGCAGTTCAAGATGAGAGTCTCAGAAATATCCAAGGGGGAACAATGGAGTATCAGCTAACATACCTTGGCATGAATAATGTCCTTGACTGCAAGTACTTCAGGAAGGCTCGGGTACATGCAGAAGGTTTAGAAAGCAACAGCAAGACAAGCCCACTTCAGCATGATTATGGTTGCACAGCAGAAGAGCTCAAAGGTGAAGAGATGTGACAGCAATTAAATGGATCAACCTCAAAAGGCAGCCCTGGATTCAAACTGTAGCACTTTTACCATCCCCAGGCATACGACATCTATTCCCACACATCTCTGCTCCCTGTCAGGAAACTGGCAGTGAACAGCATCTTCCTATTCCGTGAGGATAAGTACATTACAAACACGCGAGGCATTCAGCCCAACAGCAGCAGCAAACACAGCCCTGGAAAGGACAGAAGAGTTGTAATTGTACGTATGGATTTCCTTCACCTTCCTGGACCTCTAAACAACTAAGCGTGTTTCAGAGAGACACCGTGTCTCTAAAAATAGGGCACAATTCCACACTGTCCAAGTGTCCAAGATAATTTGAATTCCTTTGGGAAGTTTCACTACAGAAGACTATAACCCCAAATCACAGACAAGTATTTCCAGTCACAGTGGTGTTCCTCAAGGCACAGTACTGGGACCGCTGCTGTTTAACATCTTTACCAACGATCTTGCTGAGGAGATGGAATGCACCCTCAGTAAGTTTGCAGATGACACCAAGTCGGGTGGGAGTGTGAATCAGATGTTGGGAGTGTCATCACCGACCCTGCCTAATCACCCAGCCCTCCTATGTTGACTAAACCAAAGGTGGAATAGCCTCTCTTTGCTTTTTCAGGCACAACACTGCAATGAACAGAGATTAAGGGATTTTCCCACGAAAGATAAACAGATTGCAAGAAAAGTCTAAGTGGCTGCAGCTAACAAACCTATGTGTCTCTGCAGTGACAGCAGCAGAAAAGCTCAGAGCACGCTGTACGTATCGTAATCCTCCAATAAGCCTCTTCTGCTCATCAAACTCTGTGTTTACATACATTCCATTAAGTCACCTCTGTGCAAACCACTGATAAACTATTTAAAAGCAAGAGTTTATTAACATACTGTTCTATTAATATTGCTGTTACCATCTTAATTGTTTTTCTTTGCTATCAACTATTCCAGCTCTCCACGAACTGTGTGACTGTGCTGGTCTTCACCACGTTTTTCCTCTAGCCTTCACCAAGTCTCTACTTCCACTATCATTTTGTGTTCTGCAGCATTTAGTTTCAAGTGTATAGATACCACTACCTTTTCACAGCTGTGAAGCACAATGCAAACATTTTCCCTCTAAGCTTGCACACAAGAGAGAACACAGAATGACCAAGTCCCTGCATTTCAAAGTAGAAACAGCAGGAGAGCAGCCGACATCCCAGTAACACAGTCAGCTTCGGCAGCAGCCCAGAGCGCTCGCTGTGCAACACGAACAGAGCGAGGGGTCACGAAGGGAAGGCAGCAATTGTGCAGGAGAAAATGTTCCAGAACTCAACTCCAGGCAAAGCCTGAGCTTGGCTGACTCTGCTGAAGGCCGAGACCCACCGAGGAGAGAGTGATTCCGTGGAACTGCAAAACCTGCAACTCTTACCTGTGGGTTTAAGCCTGAACCTCTAACGTATGGAAATGTAGCACACCAAGCTCGGCCAGTGGCTTTTGAATAGTCAAACAGCTCCCCGTGTTAGCAGCCATTTCTTCTGGATTTCCTACCCGCTGACAGCCATCACCTTTTGCACATTTATCCACAAAGCTCCATCCACACAAACACGTCTACTCTCTATGCCATACATGACAAGAATTCTGCACTTCTTCCCAAAGCGTTCAACTAAAAAGCTTTACACTCTCACCTAAAAAAAAAGGCACGTTTTAATCCAACTCTGGTCCTCTTCCAAGTTTTCTATTTATTTTTCAGCACTGCATTCCTAGACAAACCAGGTCCTTCACCAATGTCCACGGATGAAGTTGGGAAAGGGCTGTCTGAAGGAGATCCCTGCTCAGGCACTCTGCTGGAACCCTGACATCACTCTGCACCAGACTAAGGTCACCGGAGTACGCTGATTTTGTCACACAGGAATATTGATAGAACATAACAACTATAGGTAAATATTTACATGTTCAATATATATATCCAGAAGGTATATATTAAATAATTGATAGAATAAAGGATATTACTAGAAGCTATTTTTTCTGACAAAGCAGACTCATTCCACAGTCGGCAAACGATGTTATCGTCAATCCTGTTCCTACCCGTAATGTTGTCGTAAGATCATAGGAAGAGTTTAGGAAATCTAATGTCACAATAATATTAAGATTTCTAAAGGGAAATTCTGACTGATGGGCCAGATTCTATGAAAAAATAGTCTCTGTAATTTTAATTTGGCTTATAATTAATTTTCCAGATAATTCTTATTGTCATTCTTTCAAGAGAACCATTCTGCCACCAGCAGCCAGTGTGCAGAACAGTTTCCATGACGATCCCAAGAAGCTTGCTAGAAGATTTTTGACATTATAAGAAGAAGATACCAACACATTCAAACTTCATACCGCCTTAAACTCCTCTCTTCTCCCATTTTACAATTCAAATCACTTCACCTACAGATGTGTATCTGGAATTCCACTTTTTATTAATTGCTGACTGCTTAATGAAATCAAGCCCGTTCTGTTCCGAATGCCCAGGAATACGATATTACTATATTTATTTTAATTACAGGAAGCATTTGTCAGATTTATTGTCCTAACATCCCAACTGTACAAAAAGCTTTTTGTACGTACGTGCAATTTTCTTTTATTTTCAGAAAGGGATTCAGACTGCTTTAAAACCACAAACGAAAAGAGCAGTATCTCATTGTCTGGGTACACAACTTCCATTGCAGATGACAGTGATACTTTAATTGGGAGACTCGCAAGACCAGACTCTAAGACGACTGTGTGTAAAGTCAAGGGAGATGCAGGGTTCAAACAAACCCGTCTTTGCTAAGCCCTTGCTGTTATTAAACTAAGTGCCTGGGGCTTTAGGCACTAACCGGGATACTGCGGCATGCAGAGATTTAGCTGATTTGTGCTCTAGAAACACCCTAAACTGGCGGACATTAACTGGGGACATTTATTACAAGCATGATTAGGACTTAGATTTTATTTTTGTGCAGGCTTAGCTGCCAGAAGGGTAGTGCCAAGTCTGTGAGTAACAGGGACATTTTGCAATATGAACTTCCTTTAAAAAGCAAGTACACAGTCCTACATTTTTCCCCTCGCCTTTATTAATAATCAGCACCATAAAAATACTAACATCTCCCAGACTTTGAAGGACTTAGAGAGGCTACTTCCTTCCCAAGCCCATTCTGCAAATAGAAAGGTTTTGATTTTTCAGTTTGCCAAAATTGCAGCATCAAAGTAAAGCTAATTTTCTTGGAGAATTCAAGCAGGTTGCTTGTTTAATTAAGTCAGGGGTCTGGAAATGGCAGGAGCTTCAATTACCTAACCTAAGACCACAGCAGTAAGGTGAGTATCAACAGACAGCGCTCAGGAGGACAGCAAACAAAAGGAAACCCTACATCAGTCACAGACATTTATTTTTTTTTTAACTTTGTCTATAGGGGCATTCATTATATTTTACATCAATTGGAAACTCAGAATTTATACTTGTTTTTCGAGTGTTACGGGGATAAAAATTGCACGGGTTTATCATCCCTTAATATCTCTATGCACTGACAGCTAGCAGGACTTCAAGGAAGGATGAAGGACAAAAGAAGGAGAAAAAGTGCAGAAGACATTAATCTACAGAAAATCCCATGAGACAAGGTCAGCACATTGGTCACTGTCTGTCTGAGGGGAGAAATTCAATAAAGTCAGAGGACAACAAATCTCCTGATGAATCTTTGGAACATCTTTCATTTCAATAACAACTTTTATGGCTGGCACGAAGTAAACCACTTTGTGATAAGCAGCTCTCGGAGAGTCCCAGACAAGTGCAGCTGCCAGCCTCAGAATAAGCAGAGAGAGCTTGTTGCCTTGAAAGGTCTACCAAGAAATTGTCAGTTCCACAGATTTTCACAGAAAAGCCCCGACTGTGCAGAATTACTTTCTTAACCCAAGCTGTGTATTTGTATCACGATACTCTCAGGAGTCATTTGGAGACAGTTTTATTCTGTCACACATGGCTATTCTTCCTTAATGGCAGATACAAAGATGTAACCTGGTTCTGCACTAAAAACCCCTTCGTACCACTTTCTTCCATGCAGAGCTCAGAAAGTGCCTGTGTTTCTTCAGCCCCATCAAACCAAGAAATTTAACAAGCACTCCTTAGCAGAAGTGGAATTTGACCAACATACTTTACTCCTAAGCATCGTGAGTCCTACAGCAGTACCTTGGCTCTATCTTCAAGGAACAGGCACCCAATAAAAAAAACCATTAATTAAAACCTGGTGGCCTAAAATACAGATGCACAGTTAATTGACAGACATAATTCCCTCCCTTTCCTATTTCAAACTGGTGGGACAGGAAGCCTCAATTAGGGAACAAATAAAAGGGACAGAATTTCATAATCTGATCTAATCAACAAAACGTGTGAAATTATGGTGTCACATCTGCCCCTGAAAAACAGACCATTTGTTTTCTACAGGACTGATTCCCAGTGTCTTGGGTGGCCTTAACTTCACACCAGCAAACATTACCACATACTACTTTTCCATTGAGGCATCTAATGCATGAACTGAACTAATTCTGTACTAAGGAAGTCTTGAAGGAAAAAAAAACAACAAAAAAGAGATGTCAAAGGCTGCACACTCACAGAACTTTTATATTGACATTTTGGTGGCAACCTCTGGACAATCACCTGTGATGTGGCTACGTATAAGGAGTCTTAAAATTAATTTGAATTAATTCATTCTGTGATGTGCACAAATTAAATATTCTGATTAAATATTAAGTGAATCCTATAACTAAAAAAAAAAAAAAGCTCCTTTAAGAGTTAGCATACCACATTTTATTCCCCCCATAGTTTAAACACACCTAATTAGCATCTTACATATCAGGAGCCACAACTGCCTGTTTGTGTACACCCACAGTTCACTGGATGGAAGCAACCAGCTTTGGTTTGCCCAGTGCCTCCATGTATGTGTCCATTTAACTTGAAGGTGCACAATGTGTAAGAATCTTGTTTCTGTGTTTGCTTTTTTCCTCACCATGAATCTTCTAATTTTATGTGGAGCCATTCTAGAATTAAACAAATATACTGAAAAAAATTAATCTACACAGAAAAATATTAAAAGGCATCTTCAGAGAAATTTAAAAAGTATGAAAGATAAATATTTAAAAGGCACCAAGGTGAGTCTTGTCTGACCTTCAGACTCTCTCCTGTCATAAACACATCAAAAAACTGCAACCTGACATGGCCAAGGCAGGCAACAAGTTGTGACAGCCAGCTGGCAACCATGCATGATGTTATGCTATTCTAAAGCACAGCCCTATTTATCTTCATCTCGTCATTACCCAGTCCAGCTCATTAGATTATCTTCAGATTAAACATATATACATGCCTATGGAATTTCATTAAAGCCAGGCTTTCTAAATTGCAGGTTAGCATTGTAACTGGAGAAACCACCCTTCCTGGAGGCACTGATTTCCAAGGAGTATTTAAAAGCCAATCCCGAGAAGGCCCAACTGGCAATGCAGAGGCTGGCTGCCGGTCTAGCACAGGGCACGGCCGGATCTCCAGAGCCAGAGATGCCCCCCCCCGAAGGCAAGCAGCCCACCAAGGGGTAGGGCTGGCGAGGCCAGGCAGGCAGAGCACAGCACGGCCGCTCTCCTTCGGTCCCAGAGCTGCACAGCCACCCAGGCTTCCTGCCATCGCCCCATCGCGTGCCACGGGCACCTCAATGCCTGGGAGCAGGTACGTATGGCACGGCAGCTGAACACCTAGAACGCTGACCCAGGCAGGGCTTCAACTGGCCACCACTGAGATGACTGTAAGATAAAATTCTGTTAATTAAAAAGGCAGGCTGATTTACAACCAGCATAATGTATTCTTACACCCCAGCATAATGTATTCTTACACGAAAATAAAAGTGTTCATAATGTATTCTTAACTATGTAGACTAAAATTTATGTTTCACTCGATCAGAAGGGAGCTGGAGACTATTTAAAGAATGTTAAAATATGTTAATTACAGCATATCAGCTGCTTCCAGTTCATCTTTGTTTTGTGGGGTTTTAGCCTCCTTAAAAACAATATGCACATTCAAATGCCAGCATATGGTATTGGCTTAAAGAGCAGCTGCCCTTTCGGCTCTCCAGTGGGTAAGAGATAACACACCAAGTACTGAAACAACCTGAAGAGGTTATCTGTGAAACAGTTCATGTTTCTAGATTTTTGTCCGATTTTGGACTTAAGCTAAATCCTTTAAAATTCAAAACCTCCGTAATCTTTACATTACAAATTCCTCCTAAATGGCAGCATTTAAAAGCTTTTTCCTTTCGCTTTTAGTATTTTTCCTGCTTTCATTTTTCAATGGAATGAAAAAAAAATCATATAGTGCTTGTGAAAGGCACCAGATCAGCAGCCCCAGAGACTCAAGTCTAATTAAGCTGCTTTCAGAGCGTGTGAGCTGCTTTTTCCTTTACATAACCAGAGGATGGCAACCACCCAAACTGCACTGCGACCCATAAGGGCCAGAAACTGCTTCCCACTGAAGTCAAGGGTCCTGCTCACTTGTGCATTTTCACTTTGCCCAGACTATGAGAGAAAGGACAACACGGTACCTTCCTAGAGCCACCCTTCACCAGCAGAAATGGTCACCTTGGGAAGGGAGGCTAACAAAAGGGAGAATTAGTGCTGCATGCACAACGTCTCTGTGATGCTCCACTGAAACCTGCACAAAATAAACCAACCCGATTTCATATTCTCGGTATGCAGTGGAACCAGCAGCCTAAAGGAAAAGCTGGAACTGAAGCTTTACTATATAAATTGTTTTTTAGCATTCATAATGGCTTGTCACTCAAAATTCCCAAGTGGCACCAGAAATCATTTCCTGTAGTCCTTACAGTATACAAATTAGTATCTGCAATCTGCACAGAAATATGCTGTTTGCTTACTAGGCTCTTGTCTTATGCATTATTTTCTGGGCCAGATTCTGCAGTATTACTACAACCCTGCACAACACACCCTACGTCCAATGTTTAAGAGAGTTTTATTTAATAAGCCTTAGTATTCCAGATAAAAGTCTCAATATAATGAAGACAGTTAACTACCAGTGAAATAGGGGATTGTTACAGATTCAACTAGAACACAGAGCCCCATTACCTCAATACATTTATAGATACTCTAACATCTACAACAGGCAATGACAGCCATGCTAAAATACTGAGATAAACATCTTGAGACTATTTTTATTTCAACAATACAGCTTCTATATGGCTGGTCAAACCAGCCCCAAAAGGCTACACCACCTCATAAGGAGAGCTAACATCTAGCATAACACACAACAAAATATTGGTTAGCTCATACAGAGATGAAAAAAGCTTCATTTACTTGCCAAAAGACATAGAAACTGGCCAACCTCACTCACTAATTAGCTCTATTGACTTTTCAAGAGATTTAGGCTGAAAAACCTTTCAAGTGGGGCTCATCTCATCTAACTGTAGCCAGTGGCTATCTACATGTGGGTTAGCATGAGCTCCTTTTACAGCAGGGACCTGTATGTGGGTTATTAAACTGCAGTCCCATTTACAGCTGGTGGAAAGAAGCAGTGGCTTTTATGGAACGGTCTAGATGACTGGGTCAACGCTGGGTTGAGTTCAGCCTCTTCCTTTATAGGGAGTCTTACCACAAAACTTCTGTCAGCTAAATCCTCCTGATAATCTGAAGTCAACAACTTGAACAGCAAACCACAATGAACTTTCTAGGTGCTAGCAGTGAAAGTGAGAAATGTTAAATGCATGCCACGCTCACAGAACTACTCCAGATACTCAAGCTACAAACAATGACTCTCATACATTCAAGGCAGAAGAAATTCAATTCAAAAGTCAACTCCAGGCTAATAATACCTTTTAAAATATCTACTGGCCTTCATCAAGCCAAAGAAAGGAGAGGACAGACACATGGCCAAGTTTGTGGATTTGATGTAGGCTGGCTGGTTTTTGGTGTTTGGGTTTTTTTGCCTTGTGATTGACTTAAAAACCTCAGGCAAAATTCTGAAAGATATCACAGTAGAACTATTGATTTGATTCAGTAAATGTACTAGGAAGAAAGTGAGCTCCTAGCACGTGGTTTTCTCCATTTTGTTGCACAAATACATTTGCATGTGGATATTTTTCTTTCCTTCTTGCACTCAGCTGCTCAAGTAAATCAAGCTGTAGAAATGCAGCGCTGGAATTCTCTCTCTCAAGATGGTTATTTCATAAAAATGTTTTTCAAAGTTTATGTTGGACTTTTTTTTGCAAGGGAATAAAGAGATTTGCCCTATCCATCTTAACTGTCACACGAGGATATAGCTGAATTTACCAAGTCTATTATCATAATACATTTTAACAATGTTCTGCACACACATTAATTTTCTTATGCTTACATGGCTGACAAAGTAAAACTTGTAAGGAGTAGGAAAATACTACATGTTGATAATAATCTGGAATGTACAGGATAAACTACTCAGACTTTTCTGTTTCCCTAACAACTCAACAGTGACTGCTCCAGCCATAGCTTTCAAAAACTTACTCAAGGCTACAGATTGGCCTGGAAAAACAGGAGGGTGAGAGTGGAATTAGTTTCTGCTGAAATGTGTAGTGGAGCAGATTATACTATACCCTCATCCTGGGTACCACTGCACTGACCAAGATGGTGGGACTTGCAGGAGTCACTGGGATTAAAGGAGGAATAAAGTTCTACGCAATTCAGAAAAGAAAATATTTTGTCTGGAAAACTGCCAGGTCCAATACAAGGAAAATAAATTGAAATAAGTAACTTCTATTAGGGAATTGTGCCTGATGGGAGGTTAATCTAATGCAGCATACACTGCCTAGATCAGAAAAATCAAACAAGAAAATGGTGGGTGCTTATATCCTGTAGAGTCATTATGGGAAGCTATTTGTGGAAAAAGAAATGGATGTGCAGAATGAGCATTTCCATTAACTAAATTAGCTCTTGGTAAAGCCTGCATATTAAACTCTGGGAGCACCCAAAACTCAGTGAAACTTGGGGGTAGACTTTGACTTGCAATACTTACTCCGAACGGTACAGAAGCACTTCTGAAGTAAATCTGCAGACCAAAGAGCTGCCACCCCAGACTTTGTTTCTACCTTAAGGCATACAATGAAGTCAGCTGAAGAATCAATAGCTTGAATCATTCCATTAGAAGCAGTGTTCAAGGAACTGAAGCCATTAGCACAAGATTATTAACAGAGTAAATGGCAACCCAGCTGTTCTATAAATTACACTGCAGTTCTGAGTAAACACCATCTCTGACAGATGAAGGGACAAGGGTCAGTGTTTCAGGAATTTCAGGGGAGGTGGGAGTTTCTGCATTTAAGCACACCTAAGAAATTGGTGATTCCTGGAAACAGATGTATTAATAATTAAACAGAGTTCCTGGGTTGAAAAACCAATCAATAATATTCATTAAGATCAGACAATCCTTGAAAAAAGTCCAAGAGTGGATTTCAGAGTTTATGTATTCACAGATAATTTCTATTTGCATCCCTCCTATCTGTCATTACTAGATAAAATTAATGCTAACTTCAAGACTTTTTAAACTTCAGTTCCTCACAGTGTTACGTTTAAAGCTTGCAATCATTTCCAAAATACTCCTAGTTACCTTCCAGAATCTTCCTTACTGTTCCTCTAGTCAAAAACTTAAGGTCTTGTTTTGGTTTGGGCTTGTTCGTGGGTTTTTTGTGATCTACATTTAAAAGAATTTAATGAAAGTGAAATTTTAAAACAAAAACAACTGCTTTCTGTTAATAAGGTGCTACACAATTCTTCCTAATTAAATGGGGTTTGCTACTACTTACTATGAATTAAATTGGCTTTTACTGTGTATCAGCTTACCCTAAAGAGGAGGAACTCTTGTTCAGGTATGGCACTACTACAATTCTTAGTAGCTTTCTTGCCTTTACAGTGATTTTTAAGACTTCATTTGAGGCAGCTCTCCTAATAGGATATAAAACCTTTCCTAGAGCAAATCACAAGGAATCATAGCAAGTATCTGCTTTACAAAGCAACCATACTACAGTCAGCAAACGCAATAAGATTTTTTTAGAAGCCTTGGTCATTGTCAAGACAATTCATAACTCCACAAAAGTCTGCATCTGAAGTTTTGCCAACACAGTACAAAGCAGCAGAGTTGACAACACCAGAAATTGGTGAGAATCAGAGTTACCCTTGCTAAGCAAGACTTCACTACTTTTTTTATCTGAACAGGATATGGTAACACTAACCTGCACACGTGCCTGCTTACCCACGTGAAATAGCACACCATTTCAGAAAGGGGGAAGGAAACTACCGCTGCACCGTAAAAAGTTGCTCTCAAAATGGAACACAGCACCCTTCTTGCAAATCCTTATTTCTCTCTTAATGGAAAAGTGTAAGGTAGTATTCCTTGGGCATGCAAAAGAAGAAAAGGAACATCATTCAATCCAGTGACAGAGAAGAAAAAAAGGGCCCCAGAGCCAAGAGCCAGTCTCAGTGCCTACACACAAAACTGTCACAAGGTCAACTGCTCTTTCACCACAGCAGTTAGCATACCATTTGACCCTAAGAAAAGAAGATAAATACATCCTCTGACAAACAGGATTCCTAACAAAAACAGAGAAAGAATTTCCATTATCGGAGAAAAAAAATGCACTTATTAAACCATCTAACACTGCTTCTCTTCCTGCTGCAAACACTCTTCTAGCAGTTCATTGCAGAGGGCTCCAAACAGTGTATTAATTGGTCTTTTACCTCTAGTTCTCTTCATAGGAACAGATACAGAGCATGGCAATACAGTACATTTATAACTTTCAAATCTGAGATAAAAAGATTGTATCTGAAGTCAGCAAACAAGCAAGTGCTGAATGTGACCTGGCCATGGGCAGGCAACTCCTCCACTGACACAGTGGAAACATAACATACTGCTGACACAAGCTCTGAATTTCTCCTAGAAAGCAACAATAGGCAGACCAACTGCCAGCCCTTGTGCTCTAGAGAAACACAAGCATGGAGATGCAATCAGTACCGAGCCACAGCCCGGGCAGCTGCTGAGGCAGAAGCAGACAGCCCAGCTAAGTGTGCTAACCAGCCTTCTGATAGCCACCAGCATCACAAAGGGCCTACCTTCTGAGACAGGGAAACCATTCCACTCCTTCTGGAGTGACACTTCTACTCCTGAATGATTTAGTCCAAGACAAATCAAATATCTACCTGTAAACTGAAAGTTCACTGTTGTGCTACTAAGTAGTAGAACAGCAGTGGAATCTAATACTCTATGATATCACACGTGTTCAAGGAAGCATCAACATCTTTACAGTAATTTCAACATTTTCTGTTTATTTAAAAAAAATAATAAATGATCAACTACATACAAAGACATTTGCAGACCCACACACGTCCAAGAAGTACTGCAAATAATCTAAGAACTGGGGTCTCTCCCATCTGAATGCTAACACCAGTAATGCACGTAGGAAAATTCTGAGGTATGTCTTCAGCAATTTGGTTATTTTCATCTTTTCTTGGAAAAGCAACATGCACTAAAGGAGGTTAAGCAATTGAGGCTTCAAAGTCACAGAAAAAAAATTTCAAAACATATCTAAGAAACCTATAGAAATGGCATTCAAAAGGTTTTAAAAACATCATGCTGACAGCCTGCTTCTCTGACAGCCATGAATTTTGCCATCATGGCTCCTCTGAAGGTTTTTACTCACCCTGTCTACTGATTTGAGTGCATTTTTTGGGTCAGGTAAAAAGCAGTGCTAAAACAGGTCAAGACAATCAAGAGCCAATCTAAAACGTATATATAAACAAACCACCTCATCCAGGAAGTCGCATACAGCAAACACCCAGGAAAACAACTGCCGTTTAGACCCCAGAGTATTTCTTGCAAGCAATCCACACAGGGCTTGGAGACTGAGGCATTCAAAGAACGGTCTTCTTCAGGAAGCAGAAGGGAACTGTGTTGGACAAACAGGCTACTTCCAGACTTCTGGAAAATAAGATCTCACCAGAATATAAGGATAATAACCTTACCTTCAAAGCACACAAGAAACAGGAGTTTAAATTTCTGATTAAACACAAATACTACAAATCCTGAGCTTAATTTGCACATCCTATCTATACATACAGCCAGCTTGGTTTATACATAGAAACTGTGAACTGAATTGGGACTTGGCTATCTTGGAAGAAGGCAAACTCACCAATTTGAAGATAATCCACAAGAAAGAAATTATGTTGAAGAAGCAGAATTAACTCGAACACAAGTTTCAAAGAAAGACATTTGATTAGAAGTCCCCACTTTAGCAAGATCACTCTCCCTTTGATGAGATTCTTCAAGGAGAGACTCTAGCACCGTGGAAGGAGTCTGCCACCACTTGCAAGGGTTAAGTTCCGGGTTCTTCAGTAAAGTGGGTTGAGCTGATGGGGAAAAATGCATTTTCATTCCCACTTACACTATCTGATGTTATAAGTGCTCTCTGAAATCTGGCTATCATACAGTTTAACATACCTTTTTAGCAGCCACATAGGTTGTTGTTGGGTTTTTTTGTTTTCTCCCCCCCCCCCCATCTCTTTGTTTAATCTTTTTTTTCAAAGAGATAAACAGCATGAGAACTCATACACATTTGTAAGAGACATCCCCTGACAGAACATACCTTTTCCTAACCACTTTTACCCATAGGTTCCCAAAGTCCTCTAGCTAAAAACATTACAATACAGACCCACAAGGTTTAAAAAGCAGGATTACTATAGATGTAAAAATAACACTCCTAGAAAACAAAGGAAGATTTTAGCAGAGTTTGGCAAAATGCACCAAAAAAACCCCCAAAACCAAGTCATCAGGATCTTCACTGGGCCACAAGCCCATCTTTCCACAGGGCACTACTGCAGCATTTTAAACTATTTACATTTTCATTCTAATTGTTTGACTGCAAACTTGTTTGTACCTCCAATTAATGCACTGTTAGTTTAGAGTTCAGTTTTGAAGCTGCAAGTTGTACCAAGAACACCCTAGACAGGAGGTGCCTTGAAAACAGGTATCCTGCACAGTGCTGGGGAAAGTTAAGTGCCCAAAACACCACGTTCAAGTCTGTTTTTCGAAAGGCAAGTAGTGCAATTGGTACTTTCATCTGTCCACTTACGGGGAATATATGAGTCCCCTTTATGAAGTTCTAATGGAAAGATGTGAAATTTAAATGTGTCAGTTTATTCAGCCAGGGCCTTTCACTCTGCTTGACGACTGCAGGTTCTGTTCTGCAGTCTGAACTGGGAACGACTCAAGCACTGTATTTATACAGGTGTGCAGGTCAGGAAGAAGAAACACCCTGTAAAGAGGGAGCTTTGCTTTATCTTCCTTCCTAAGGAGGAACAAAAAATTATGGTTTATCATATTTAAATTTACGTCTTGAGAAAATTACTGAGCTCCATACACTTCAGGTACTTATGAAATCATACTCACACCATTCTTAACATTGTCTTGTCTTAATTTTTTTCCTTTTTTTTTTTGCCCCCACTCTGAAAGATATGGCTACTCAGTCAGATGAAATGAATAGGAATTCAGCTTAAAAGAAACTAAGTTCAGTGTAAAGGGTGAGGGTTTCTTCCACTTTGCGTTGAACTGGCCCTTGTAGGTAAACTGCTTGAATAAACCCTGCTCGTTGGGTAACATCTGCCCTCACCAAATAGCAGAACAGCAAATTCAAAGTCACTCTTAACAAACTGGTACATGAACATTAAACAGGGAGTAAAAG
Organism: Actenoides lindsayi; assembly: GCA_025331215.1. Lineage (NCBI taxonomy): Eukaryota > Metazoa > Chordata > Aves > Coraciiformes > Alcedinidae > Actenoides > Actenoides lindsayi. Next base: position 55,411 of record WTSP01011613.1, read on the forward strand.
AGATGCTTTTTTTTTTTTAAGTAAAAATAGGGGGGGGTATTAGTCTGGTGCAGCAAAGCTCAGCTGCTATGTCCTACATTGTTATTTCATCTTTTTTTTCTGTCACAACCTGCACTGTCACATTGTGTCCATGTGGCCAAAGCTCTCTCCTCCTCTGCACCACATTGGCTGTGAGAACAGCCAGACAATGAGGTGGCTCCACACTGCCATGGGACAACAGCCTGGGCTGGCTGGGTGCTGGCTAAGCACAAGTTTCACAACCAGACAGACAGCAGAGCACACACTGCTGGGTATTTGCTACTGCCTGCAATTTGACACGGTGTTTTACATGACCTCTTTAATAATTACATTATCTTTTATACTCATGCATACTTGGATTCTTCTTTCCCATCCCCTTCTTTGCGCTTCAGACCCAGCTGTTTACATGGTGACATGAGAAAAGGAACTCCACAGATGCGAGGCACATAAAAGCCACCCTTCCTGATCCCAGCCTGGCCTGGGGGTATCCAGGGCAGAATTCTGAGCAGCAGAGGGGACAGAGGAAATTAGTTGTTGCTTTTTATAGTGATCTGCATAGATGATTCTGCTCACTTCCAAGCCCCACAGTGCCTCAGATGTGTGTATCACTGCAGCACAGCAGCGACAACAACTTAGGCGAGTCCACCAGAGGAAAGAATTTAGAGCAAGACCTTTGAGTACACTCAGTGACTGAGAACTCAGTTCAGGGACCCTCTGATATGTGAAAAGCATGTAATAATAATTATATATATATATATGTATCAGTACCTTAATGTTTTTAACGTAAGGGAAAAATCTCAATAGACAGCAGCTCCTACCAGGGCCACCTTGTTCTCACTTCCACATCCAGACCTGTCTTTTTAGCAGCTGAAAGGCTGCAAATGCACAGTACCTGCACAGATGGATTTATTACAGTTTTCCTTGACTGGACAGTTAAAATGATAACCCAACTGCTGGAGAAGCAAATATCCAAGGTTATTTCCCACTGAAGCTGTGCTGACACACAGAGTATGGAGTACTCCCACCTTCCCATACTGGCTCTCCCCGGGGCAGCTCATTGACTTTTCAGGGCAGTTGCACGGATTCTCACCTGGCAAAACCAGCCACAAAAGCTACGTCACATAAGCAAATCTCTGTGCCTTATCCTGCTAATAAGCTTATTCCCTGTTGTTGTCCCAACACTGCAAACATACCCATGTGAGTAAGAATTCTCAGTATGGTCTCAGCTTCAGCATAACTACTCAGTCTAGAACACAGAGGTAATAACAAAGCGCAATCAGAAAATCATTGGTGAGTGTAACAGAGTATAATTAAAAAAAATAAAATCACTCTTCACGATCGTGCCAGTTTTGTATTTACCACTCAGCTCATTATGTGAAGGAAACTTGGGAGGGGCAGGGATTACTACAACCTCCACTTAGGGGCACAGTGCTGGCAACTACAGCCAGCACGCTGCACTGCTGGCAGCCACACAAGGAGTACTCCGAGCTGAGCTGCTGCTTATCCATCAAATCCTGTACACTGAGGTGGTAAACACACAGCCACGTGGGACAGAGTGTGTAACAACACTTTTTCACTACCTCACCGGGTAGCTGTGTGCTTTTCTACCACAGGCAACATCTCTCTCTCGACGGTATGAAGACCATCCAAGTATCTGAGCAGGTACTGCAACCTTTTGCCAGACTGTAACGGAAGCTTTGTTTTCCTCTTCATCTCAGAACACAAATATGAACATTATTTGAAATATATATAAACTTTTTTTTTTTAAAATCTTAATTTTTAGGAATGTTGCCAATCCATTTTTAGCAGATGGTTTGCTACTTAATGTCTCCAGGCAAGGCAGAAAAGCTTTAATCAATACAATCAAAAGAAATGTTGAGAAATTACATGCAATTGTACAAAATCAAAGGCATTCCCAACATATCATCAAGCAGACAAAAACATATTGACATGTTGTTACTGCAGGAGCCAAGGAATGTTTCACACACTACGACAGTAAATTTCCTTTCACGTGTTTTCAAGTCTCCAGGCTTCCCCATAACAAGGAATTTTGCTCTTTCATAAACTCAAAAGTTCTCCAACAACAGCTTACTACTTCATCGTGAACAAAGAATCCAGAGCTCAACAATTAAAATCTGCCCTCCAGAGCTGGAAGTTGCAACCTAAGAAGATTTACCTTTGCTGACTTCTTCAAATGAGAAACCACTGGCTCACAATTCACTCGCTGAGAGCGCTAATAACTGTCTGAAAACCTGGTTCTCATGCACTTCAGGCACTGGTTTAGTCCTTTGTACTCCCAGACTGCAGGAGTCTGTTCCTGTTGCCACCATGCTAAGGTACCATGCAAACATGCTCCTGTTTGCTCCCATCAGGTCCTCTCTTCAGTGCTTCTATCATTATTGATGAACTCTTCCATGTTGGCCCTTATCAGACAAGGGTGAAGACCCCTCCTGCCTTCAAGACGAGACATATGGATCCTCAGGGTAACCACTAAAACCCCCATATATTTATTGAGATACATATTATA
>WTSP01011614.1:0-10254 GCA_025331215.1 Actenoides lindsayi
TTGTAGAGCTTCCCTACCCTCAAGCAGATCGACACTTCCACCTAGCTTGGTGTCATCTGCAAATTTACCAAGGGTGCTCTCTATCCCCACATCCAAATCACTGATGAAGATATTAAACAGAAGTGGCCCCAGTACTGACCCCTGGAGGACACCACTTGTGACTTGCAGCAGTTCACAGCACGTCACCCTAAAAAGTACTTGTATCTCTATACAGATACATCCTCCATGGTTTCTCAATTATTGCATTAAACATTCACCTGTGTGCACCACGTAATGTCCAATGTTCTTACATTGTTTTTCAGATGTTCTATTGGTTTTGTGCCTACCCAAGTCTCCTTGTAGGCTCCTGTTTCATTTTGCTATCAGTTTTCTTAAAAATACTTCTCTTTTGCTACAAAAGCTTCATGGTCTCAATAAAGAGGTTTTTCTACATTTATCAACAAAACCAGCTCCTGCCCAGCTGCATATGTAGTTATCGATTCACAGTTAAAAGTGTTAAATAAAAATCACACTAACACAAAGAGTGTGATTAAAAAGAATTGCAAGAAGAAAACTATATGAGAGAACTTAGTGCACTACAGAGGAGTTTAGAAATCTTCTGATGTCCCCGCATTTTAATACATCAGATTAGAGGTGCTCTCCTGACCCCCGGAAGGCAACAATGGAATATCTGCACCAGTTTCTAAGTGTTAGGCCTTTTGCAAACAAAGGATGGATGTTAATTTTCAGGCCCCAGCCGATGCACTGATTCTCAGTGCCACATATGCCATCACTATTCCACATATATAGTCAGCAGAGATCCTACATCTGACAGTCTTCACTTTAGTCTGATTAGAGGACTACGCATTCCTCTGCATTGTCCTAGAGGCAGTGTTAGAAGGCAAAGAGATTGGGGAAATGTATGTATTTGTACACATATAAATATACATGTGTGTATGTGTATACACACAAATATCTATCTAGAAAAAGAAATGTATTTCTAACAGGAACAAAAGAGAAACCTTTCATTGTCCCCTTTGAATGCAGTTCTATTTGTGTACAAGGCCACCATGCTGCTCTTTGATACAAGGGTAACACCTTCCTGCAGTTTTGCAGAGCACCCAGTCCACTGTTCACATTTAGATTACTGACATGCAATACTATCTCATGACAATTCCAACACAGAAATCCTTTGCAGCACCAAAGGGCTTCACCACCTACAGTGGCTGGGCTGGTCAGCAAAGAGGAATGGGTCATATTGACAACAGTTTTCAGCTTCTCAGTACAGCTTTATCATGGTGGCATATACTCCATAAGGCTAGGTAGATCATCCATGGAAGAAAAAAGGGCTTACAGCAAAGGGAAAGTGACCACAAATGCAAAATAAACCTTGAAACCCTGCCTCATTTTTAAATGTGTGGAGAATCTGTGTACACATGTAAGAAACTAAGGAAAGGCAAGGTTAATGCTTGGCAAATAGCAACTTAGAAAGACAGGAAAAGGTCTCATCTTCCTATCCTGTTAAACAAGACCAGAGTTGATGTTCATTTACCCCAGCCGCTCACTCTGGGCCAACACTCAAAGAAAAGCAAGCAGCATCTCTGCTTTTCAAGTGAGCAGGCTTTAGCACATAGCAGCCTCTCCCGTGTAAAGGATTTTGTTGGAAAAGAAGTAACACTACAGGCCTAAGATACCCTCATGCAGCAATGTCCATTCAAGCTACCAGCAGTCATACCACATCCCAGAACAGAGAAACAAGTCCTGTCTCTTTTGGACAAGCACAACTTGCACGAGTTCCAGAGGAGGCTGCAGACTTCTGCATCATCTGATTCAGAGGTTCCTTTATAACATACACAAACATACCTTCACAGGGAAAGTTTCCTGACCAAACCCATCAAGGCGTTCCACTTCATTGATATACATGAGCTCAGCTTCTGCTGCTGTAATGCCACTGCAATCAGAGTAACAAAAGGGAGCAAATGGTTCAATATTATGCGCACCCGAAAAATTCTATTGAAAAACGGGAGATTCACAAATCACTTTAGAAAACAGTTTGGAGATGCTGCCTGGAAATGCACAACACAAAACTAACTTTCAACAATAGGATCATAACAAGGGAAGGAATTTTACTAAATGTTGCTACGGTAAAGTACAAAGTACAGTTCAAATTGTAAGAACAAACTGAATGGATCATATTACTCAGTATCTTCTGTACACATCAAATGTTTTCCAGGCTTTATTAAAACATCGGGCTGTTGCATCAGGCTGTGTCTAGTTTGGATGGCCAATTTGAGCCATATGGGTCCTAATTTGCATAAACAGGATACAAATCCACTGATGTTTCTTAAAATGACTTAAAAGGGAAGACCTACATTTTCAAGTTGGCTGTTGAAAACTACAGGCACTAAATCAAAATGTTCAGCAGATTCTGTTTCATAATGCAGAACAAACCAGCTGAAAACTTTTACACACATGTCTATACATGCTCCTGTCACAGTTCAGGAATTCAGAAAGATTTCAGTTCTCAAAAGCAGGTGAGAATGGATTGCCAGTTGCTCCAAAAGAAGGCCATTATTAATGTTTTCCCTCTTTGCTCCTCCTTACCACAGCTTACAAACAGAAAATACAGTACTTGGGAGAAGGAGGGAGAGAAAGGAGTGGAATGTGATCTACCTGCTTAAGTGAGGATAAGTATTTGTTCTTTGTGTTGCAGAAATAGCACTAAAGAGGACATCAGGGGAGGGAAATCTTTCAAGTCTATGAGTTAACCAAGATCACACAAGTAGTTCCTGGCAGAGAGAAAACAACAGAACCAGGCCTGTTCATGGCCAGCCTGGAAGCTAACCCTTTGGTTGCATCAAAGGCCCAAGCTTGCATTGAACTGAGACTGAGAATGGCCTTAGACTCTTGAGACTGGTATTTGTCCCTTTGCAGTCATTTTCTGTCATATAATGGGAAGTGCTGTGCAAAAATATTTCCATTGCTTTAATTTAATAAAGCTTTAAATGCAAATTCATAGTATAACACAAAAGATTACTTCCAAGGATGTACAGGCACTGCCATTTTCCTAAGAACAGTGCTCTAGAGGTTTGAATACTTACACCATCAAAACACCCAGATGACAGTAGTCTGTTTACAAAGAAGGTATTTGTACTGAAGCACTAACACATACACTCCTACCTCATTAACTAGTAACACCATATTGTATCTTTTCCACAATGAGACTTAAACCCCAACTCCTGTTATTTTAATTTCCATTACATTGAGAACGTGTGTTTCCCCCCTCGCTCCTGAATGAGAGAAAACCCTTGGACAGACCCTCAGTCTACTCCCCAATCAAGTCACAGGGTCTTTCATTATTAGGATTTAAATGAAACTAAGAGGAGAAAGGAGTCTCCTACGTAGCACAAGTAGTGTTACATATGCTCATTAAACCTTATGGTGCAAATGCTTGTTTATTTGGGATTAAGTTCCTTGGCCATTTTGTCTTCACAAAAGGCAAATAATCTTTTCTAACAGACTAATAAAAAATCCAGCAAGACATAGCATAATAGTAACATGAAAATAGGCTAGATTACCCCCTGCCAGAAAAGGATGGGGAGGAATGGAAGTACTAGGATGACAATGACAATTGAAAAAAACAACAAAATAATCTGAACCATGTGAAGCTCACCTGTGAGTTCGGTGCTCCTGAGCAACCTTTTGAGTCAGCTCCTCCAAGACAGCTTCATCTTGGGTCCAGTCCTGTAAGAATACGAAGTAGCGTTGAAAACTAGTCATCCAAAGAGAGACACAACAAAATGCAGGATAGACATTATGACAGCAGATGTCTCAGGACTGTTTTCTGTTGACTCTCTTCCAGGTAGTTACAGAGAGATAACCTATCACCAACTGCACTGAAAATACAGAACACAGGATGCTGCAAATGTGCAAGGAGAACATGAGTGTTTGGGGTTTTTTTTAACCTTTTTTGGGGGAGAGTAAAGATGCTTAGTATTCCAAAATAGAGAATAGAATAGAGAACACAGATAAGGGATCTTCTCCTGGATTAAGACCAAACAAGTCTTTGAAAAGCACTTAAAAGTCTACAAATTAATAGGTAACTTTTAAAACAGTCCAAAATAGTGCATAGATCATGGAAAATGAAGTCATGGGTATTTTCTGTTCTGCAGCCTACAGGTACTGCCCCATGTTAAGAGGGATGGAAAAATTTCTTTACTTTTTCAAATTTGCAATACAATGCACTTCATTCTTGCACACATTTCTGAGCAGAAATTTGTATCCTCTGAAAATTTAATAATGTGTGGTAGAAACAATTCTGACATAATTGGAAGCAAGTTAATAAAGGAAGTCTGCTCATAAATTCAAGGCAAAAAAAAAAAAAAAAGGAAGCTGAAAATCTTTCTTGCAAAACCTCAAAGTTCTTAGTTTTATTTTAAAAAGCCTTAAGGCTGCATGTAATGTATTTAAATACACTGCCTGCTTCTTGCTCAACGGGGCCGTCCCTCTGATATTTGCTTCTGCCACAAAAAAATGTGAAAGTGGTAGTGTGCTAATGAAAAATGGCATGGTACATGCCTATGCACAGCTACACACCTGTGGGGTGTACTGTGTACATAACTTTGTTCTTTTCACCGCTGAAGAAATGCCATTTGACACACATTGTAGCCTCACAAGATCAAACAGTACAAATGTAGCTGCCCCTCCCTCATCCACCAGCTCACTTCACTAATGAATTTATAGCAACGTTCCACTGAAGGCTCTTTCTATGCCCAAGCTTCACTCAAATCCTCCCACTTGCTTCAGGACTAGTTTGTATCTGCAGCACTTAGCAACTGTCACAGAACTTACAGTGAAATATTTACTATCATGTCATCCACTCCTCCCCAGAAGGGCAAAGACGAGTAGTTAAAGAAATGTCTAGAGAAGCAGTTGATTTAAGAGTAGGTGTAGGAAGCAGACACTTTGCTGATCTTGTTAAACTTAGCAATAGTAGCATGCATGAAAGGCTAGATACCGCAAAGTGAGCACATGCAAAACAGAAGAGCCATCCACAACACCAGTAGGCAGCTGACTCAGAAATGGAGGTTCTAGGATATGGGCTCAAAGAGTAAACCGCTGAACCACACAGAAATGAACCACTTGAAAGCTCATCTAGGGCCTAAACCCTCCTCTAATTTTTTTATTTTTTTTTCTCTGAATAGAGAAATAATACCAGCATATTGAAAGAACTTTGCAGAAGTCCAGTGGTTTACAAAGTGACAGCTTAACAACACATTTGCAGCCATCTTACTTCCCACTTAGGTTATCATACATGACTTCATAAACCAACAACTATACACAAGATCATCAGTTAGTCAGCAACAGATAAAGGCAGCCTACCAAAGAAATCCTGCTCCACTAGTCAGGCTAAAGAGAAGTTTCTTAGTGAAAGGGCAATACCAAAGCCACATTCTGGCTACACAAGGCATATTCAGATCTCTACAAATTCATTAATTACACTTCTTCTTTCTGACTCTTTTTTTCAGGTGCTATTGAACTCTTGTCCACCAACTCAAAACTGCACTTTCACTTCCAGACACTGCAGCAGCGTCACCTTTTTGGACTTCAGAAGGGACTATCCGCTGCAGTTCCCGTACAAAGAGTGCCAGTAAATGGGATGAAATGCTTCTGGAAGTGCCTTTCTCAAGCCTTCAAATTGCAGCGAGATGAATCATTCTCCCTCTACCACTCCACTAATTGCAGAGGAAAACCAGATGCCTTCCTTAACTTCTAGGCAGCTACAGTCAGGGCATGGGAACCCCACCCCACTTCCAAATTCTTTTTTCCAGTTAGATAGAATTCCATCTTCTTTTGTATTTTATGAATCTTGCATTCAAGACTCAGGCTGATAGACTTGTTCATCTAGGATAAAACCAGCCTTAACCTCAAGCAGGCTTTTTCTGGTTGGGTTTGGTTGTTGGTTTTTTTTAATTCCCTCTAATCCATCCTCCCAGAAAGGCTTAATGTCATGGATTGCAAGTGTTTGGTATTTGCCACCAGCTTCTAACATCATTAGTAATCTAAAACACTTCCCACAGCATTCAAGTTATTTGCTAGTTTCCAATGCAAACTTAAAACAAATTTACAGCACAGTCCCTCCAGAATATTTTGAAAAGACCTCACTTGTGTCATTTCAGTCTGATACTCATTTGATGTAAATTTACATTCCCTTGAGGAGAGGCTACATTATTTGTCCTGTGACACAACATTTACTGCACCCACAGCTTTTGTAGCTCCTTGTTATGCCATGTTACTAATACTACCGTACTGCTAATATACACCTTTTTAAATAGTTGTAAATTTTTTAATTTTTTTTTTTTTTAATTCAAAGCAGCACATTTCATTTGTTGACACCTATTCCTAGTGGAGGCTTAACAGGACCTGAAAAAGGGCTAAATTCCCATAGCATATATTCATGCAGATGCAATCAAGTGTACTGCAGGTTTTGACGAGTAAAATTTATTTCCAGTATTAATAGTTCAGTGCTGGTGCTTTTACTCTGTTATCAACAAGGCCATCTCTGAAGCATAGAGAAATTATTCATAAAAGACCACAAAAGAGGGGATAAGCAACTCACCATAGGAAACAAGACATACTCCCGGAGGAAGTCATGAGATTCAAACTGATTATAGTCTCCAAAATCCGCTGGAAAAAACACAACACAATTTCTCATTTTAGCACTTTCCAGACATGTTAAGACCACATTCAACCTTTGCACGGATGCCTAATTTCAAGTGGGCGAGTTCTCTCTTGACCCAGAACCCAGCACAAAGATTTCTGCTTGTACTTCAGCTTTTAACATGGAGGTCTGAAAATAATAGTGTTATTACCAGAGATTAAATAACAGTCCACAGGTAATTTCTGTCTTTTGATCCCTAATATTATGATCATTTGCAATGCTTAACCATCAGGAGTGCAAGACTTTCTGTAGCCTTCATGAACAAATACCACCATCTAACAAGGCTGGGATTGCTCAGCCTCTTTTAAAAATGGTGCACACTTTTGCTTCTCCAACATTACCAACCCTGTCCAGGGGGAAAAAAAAAATAAATTAAAAAACTTAACTTCTGCTACAATTCTACACAATTGTACAAAAGATGCTTAATTTTACAGCCCAGGGGGTTAAAATCCACTAGCCAATTCTATTAAAAAATGTCAAAAACCAACATGGTTTGAGGGGGGGAGGGGGGGAATGTCTTAACCTTCTGCAGCTAATATAACAGTACAGGCACTGTGCCATTTTAACTGACTGGCCCATACCTTTCTACTTGCTTTTCTACTACTTCTACATGTCTTTAAGAGGTACTCATCTCCATGTTCACATTCACTCATATGTCAGGCTAAGGATTCTTTTCTAAATGTCCTTGAAATCATGGAGTTTTGAAAATGCTTCCTAAAGGCTAAACTACTGTTAAAAAAAAAACACAAAACAAAGCCTATATTTATCTGTTAAATACACAACAGCTTATATCAAAAGAATATCTTGCCAGGAGGTTTTTATTTTATATTAATTGAACTGGATCAAACGTCATCTACAAGATTCTCATATTATAGAAGCTGGAAATCCCCACCATAAATCATTCTATCTAAACATTCTTTCAAAGCTTCTAGACAATTTCACGTATTGCAGGATGCCAAAAATGCAGTTTCATTTTGTTTTCACCTCAGAATTATGTTTTAACATAAACAGAAAGAAATCAACATGGACATGAAACAGAGTGTGTAAGTTTAAAAGTAGTAAGTATTTCAAACATCTTTGGTTGCATTACATGAAAAGGACAAAGGGAGTAATACAAGGTCAGGAATAAAGAAAACAAGATTAGGTGAAGCATTGTGATGCAATGGTCTTTGAAATATAACAGATTATGTATAAAATTCAGAATAAAAGTCCTTACTTCAAACTGCTTACAAAGACTGACCCTCAAAATCAGCAAAAAGCTCCAAAAACACAGGACCTGCCAAATATATTCAGTTTCTCTTTAGCCCTAACTTCCACACTGGAAAAAAATTCCCTTAAATTTCAAGATTCAGGGTGGAATCTTATACATGTATTTTCCTTTATGAATATAACATTTTAAGATTTGACAGGAAGCTTTTTTTTACTTCAATTTTTAACAAAGAAGATACTAAACTGGAATTTCTACTACCCTACGAAAGATCATATTAGTATTAATCTCCACTTAACCTTTAATTTTCAAGAATGGGATCTTCATGTTTGCTATTTATGTATATACTTCTCTCTTCCCTCACACCAGAGGACACGCCCAGAGCATGGTTGCTGAAACTCTACCTGAGGTTCTCATAGTCAGCCATGGACAGAAGGAAACATATTTTCTCCAAATACAGGGCTTCTTCCTCCACCCATATACATTACCCACTTTTACTGATGTCCTTAGAAGGCTCAGATTAAAAAAAAATAAATAAAAAAAATCGCATAATAACAAGTAGTTTATTATTAATTTATAACTCACATAATTACGATCATGTGCTCTTTCATACTTCAGATAGCACTATACAGCAAAACGAGTTTTTAATTAAAGGTAAAATTAAAGCTGCTACTATGCTCTTTGATGTAATTGCATTTCAAACCAGAGAACATGAAGCAAATTCATTACTACAAAGTACTCTGTGGTTGGTGTTGGAAGACCTGGAGTTTTGTTCAGATTCACTTACATGGATTTTAAAATAGGAAAGGTGAACACTGTGATGTGGTCCATCACTCCCTCCTCCCTGAGGGTGTGACTGTTTCATCAATGGCAGTCCACCTATGCACTTTTAAATCAATAGAAAACCCAGCTGTTGTGAGTAGGAGTCACACGGGGTCGTAGTTAGTGTCCAGTCAACACAGAAAAGAAACGAAAAAAGCCAAGGGTGTAAAAGGGCTATCAGGTCATGTCATCTTACCTTGCACTGCCAAACCAGCTAGTCGAATTCCCTGCTCCAATGAAGAAAGCAATCGGCCATCAAGAACATCCTTTTTCACTTGCAGGTAATACTGATATCTGCAAACAACAAAGAGCACAAATTATAACATCTGTATATCTGTACATTTTCCACAGAACAAAAGACTGCTGAAGGCAAAAAAACCTCACCACAAACAGGTCAGGCTGTTAAACAGCAGTCTGTATCTAGCTTCAGATTACTTCACACTACTAAAATAAATCAGTATGATCCCTACATGTGCAAGGATTCCAGATGCATGAAAAGGAAAACAAAAAGTTCTGATTTGTGTTCCCTAGACCACATAGAAGAGTGACAGCTGCTGGAATTACCTCCTCCATAAATTCTGTGGAGGTTACTGAAAACCATGCAATCACCAATACTAAAAGTGGCTGTTTCATATTTCTTCTATGGTTTTTGCTCCAGGGTCAGCACTTTGACAAAAGCAACAGAATTTTAGCAATATACTTTGGCCCACTGATATAGCTTTATTGATAACCTATATGAAAGGTTTTTTAAATTGGCATCTCTTATCTGGAAGGATGACTTAGTCACAGCACACAAATCAAGCAAACCCAGCTTCTGCTGATCTGCAGTAACTAATCACAAAACAAACAATGTTAGTTTTAACCAGAGGAATAGAACTCACACATTTCACCTTACATTTGCAATGGATTAAGGCAAGCAAGAAGCTTTCCACGAAAAGCTTCAGAAGATACTGTCCCCATCCATTGATGGAGGAAGACCCATGGTAGAGCTGGCCAAAGCAGAAGGGATATGCACCAATCCCTTCAGCATATCAGGTTAAAGTCCAGTGGAGACAGCTTTATCATACAGTTGAGTTATAACGATATAATGATCTCACATCCACCACCTTCAACTTTTGATGCAGACACACGTACCCTGTACCAAGACGAAACACAACTCTTCCTCAGCTGGCATGCAGCTCCTCATCACGTTTGAGCCCAAAGGTAGAGGAACTGTACCCAGTATAGCCACAGTCTATGTGTGCACTCAGTCCCATGCACAGAACCTCTAGACCTGCTGATACAAAGTGATGTGCCTGGATGACCCAAGTTAGGAAACCCCAAATGCCAGCAAAGGCTCTTCTCAGGCTGTGATCAGACATGCCAGTCTGGCTGCAGCTGAACCAGGTTATGTGGTTACTGCTCACTTCAGCTGCATGCCTGCTCCACGCCCACCACCCCCCCCGCCCCCCCCCCCCAGCCCAACAAACACACATACAAAAAGAAAAAAAAAAAAAAAAAAAACAAAAGAAAAGAAAAGACAATA
>WTSP01011616.1:686-21368 GCA_025331215.1 Actenoides lindsayi
CCCGGCCCCGCTTCCCCGCGGCGGGGCGGCCCGCGGGGTCAGCAAGGCCGGCCCACGACGGGGGCCAGCCCGGGCTCGGCTCCGGCTCCAGCTCCGGGCAGGGCCCCATCCCCCGGCCCGGGGCTAAGCATAACATGTGGCTCCAGCTGAGGGACTCCGGTTTCCGCACTCCATTAGTCCGGGAGAAATTCCACCGGTGAACCGCTGAGTGAGGGGCCTTGTCTGCCTGTCACAGATTAGTCTCCGGGAGGGCAGTGGCAGGGAGCGAGTGCTGCTTGCACCCCGGAGGGGTTTAACCGTGACTTTTATTTCAACAGGCGTGCACGCACGAAGAGAGGCGAAGCCGCGTGATTTTTCAAGGCTCCCGGGGAAGAAAAACTGCATCGAGCAGCATGAAACGCACAGGGCCCCTTCCTAGCAGAGGCCCGGGAGGAAACGGTGTGTGAGGGATCGTTCCTGGATGCCACGGGTGACAGCGAGACCCCCACCGAGGCCAGCTGGCTCCTGCCCATGCGGGCTGCGGGGCGAGGGGCAGAGCGAGGCCTGGCCCGCAGCGAACGAGCATTCGGGGGCGATGGATCCAGCACGCACACGAGGCCTCTGAGCTGTGCCGAGCTTTACACCACCGAGACACACCTCTATAAAAACCCTGAAGTGCCTCAGCCATCAGGCACTGCAACCCCTGGCCGCAGAACCTGACTTCATCTGTACACCGACACCTCAGCTCGCATCTTCTCGCGAGCTGCTTTTATCATTTTCAAAGTAAACAGCCTACTCCAACTGAATGAATCCCTTCTGAAGGTTACTGCCCTACCTTTGCAACAAAAAGAGTTGCACCAGTCTACATGCAGGTACCAGCTCAGGGATCACTGCAAAGCAGACGCTCTATTTAGCGCTGAAAGCAAAGCATGATCGTTAGTTGTGAGAGGTCAAGTTAAAACTGCTTTACAAGAGCTTCCAGACTCGTTAAAAACTGCAGTTAGGAATCTCACTCTTAATGTCAGATCTCCTAGAAAGGCACTGATCTTCCCTGGTACAGAACAGCCATCACTCCTGGCAACAAACAAGCAAAGAAGTAAAGCTAGAAAGCAGCCTTGATTGCTCTTCTCAGGAATAATGTTCACAGGCAGCACAAAGTTCGTGGCATCCTAAACATGTTAGTATCTGAATAAACACTTCAACTACAGTGTAATGTGTGGAAAGTATTTTCAGTTACACTAAGAATACATATATTATATTGCAGGACAGAATGACTTTGGATGAAGTAAAAAAAAACACAAACAAACAAACCCAAACAAACACATGTACAAGTTGCAAGACTAGAGACTGATCTCCACTGAAGTGCAGTCAAGACAAAGTAACTAAACTGAAGCGCCAGTTGTACCGGATACACCCAAACTCAACTACTCTTATTTCAGTCTTTACTTTGACATCATTAAAGAAATTGCCAGTAACCTGCATGAAGACTTCTGCACACAAAGATGCATCAAAAAGTCCAGTGGCATAATGAAGGTCACATCCTAAAAGGAATGAGTGTAAGTACAAACCATCTCCTACCAGCATTTGCTTCTTAAGAAAGCTGAGGTCCCGATCGTGAAAATGCTTATGCACATTCCTATTTTTTCACCACTTTGTAGGCCCATATGACATGACTTAAGGCAAACTCCTCATATGGACTCAGCTAAGCACATTCTAAACCACAGGTACAGCTACCCATTCTTGAAGTACAAAGAGTAAAGAATACAATGTAAGAAATAAAAGCCTTTTTGAACAAAGTATTAAAACATGATGTTGTATTTTGCAGCAGAAATAAAAAATGCCAAGGTGCAAATTACTCATTAGCAAATCACTTGTTTGTGAGGTGTCTTAACTCATTTGGTGGAATAAGATCAGAAATCAGGGAAGGCACATCCAGCGCTAAAATAACTGCACGGAGAGGTCAGGAGGCCACGCGGGGCATTGCAGCATCCACGCTGTTATTAGGATCCCGTGGACAAGGACAGAGTGACAGAAGCGATCCTTCAGCACAGGACAAACAGCACTCGGGGAGCTCTCACAGGGAGTGGATGGGCAAGTGAATGGGATGCCATCATCAAGAATAAAAAAAAATCTTGGTTACATCTGGCAGGAACTTTTGTGTACGTTTTCTCAGTTTCTCATCCAAACTACGGATCCACCTCAAAATAGCTAAACATGTGGTGGTTAGGGAACCTTGCCTGGTAGAGGATAGGAGTTTCATCCTACATGCCCCTCATTGCAGGTAAGTGCTGTACTGTCAGGCTAGAAAATAAGTTGCTCTCCCCAGTGTCCTCCCTCCGCCAGAGAACTGGTGTTTGTTGCACCTGGGGCGTTGCATCTGCCTCCATGGGGTTGTCTTCAGGCAGGTGACAGGCTGAGGGAGACGCAGGTTTAAATTCCAGTGCTCCAGATTAAGCAGACAGAAACCTGCACCTTTATCCCAAGCAATAGCCCTGTTTACCAAGTATTTTGGAGACCAAATCTGTCTGGATTTTAATGCAAATGCTGAAAGATCCCTATTTTGTCCCTGGATAAATGCAAAATAAATTTTGTAAACTCAGTTATTTTTTCAGTAACAAAGTTCTTGTTTGGTAGCACGCTATGGAGCCAGGCTCCTCTAACTCTACTCACACACCCCTTCCCCACTTTTGTCATTATCTGCTCTTCTGCTCTTCAGTGAAAACCATCTTTCACTCAGCCTCTTCCCCTCTCTTTTTCTTCATTCCTCCTCTGTCCATTTGCAGGCAGCAGTAGCAATAGCCTCCCTATTACTGACAGTTTCCATCTGGTTGCTATCTCCCCGTGCTAGCTCCAGTCTGGGAAACTCTCCATGTTGTCCTCTTCCCCTCACCATTTCCTCTGCGGCTCTGGCAGGAATGGCCAGCGCTCTTCAAACAACTGGTGAACTAATGAGACGGGACGAGCACGGTCTGCCCTGATATCTGCGCTCATCTGTACCCACCGCCTGAAATGTTTCTGTTCCAGTATCACCAGCAGGACTCATTTGAGGCTGCTTCTCTTTAAACTTTGCCTTGTTTTGTTTGCTCAAATCAATCTCCGCAGTTCAGACTGTAGCTTGTATCGAATGTGCCTTGTTACCGCTAAGTTAAAAGTCCTATTTCAGTTTCATTTCTTTTTCAAGTAAATTTTGGCACTTCAGAATGAGTAACAGAAATATTTACTGTGTGACCTTATGCATGGTGAGGTTGTCTAAGGAACTGCTATAGCTGATATCATACAGAATTAACCCTCGGGCCGCTGACTTAATATTTAGCTTAAAAACGAGAAAAGCGATCAAAATACACATATCTGTGATCTCCCAAATATGCCATTGTCCTTAAGTGGAATTAATCTGAGATCCCTTTGTATGCCCATTTAGGCACAGATATTTATGTGCATGCACGTGACAGGTAAAAATGCATATACAGAGAATAATTTTATGCATCTCCTATGTCTGCTGCAGGATAGCAACACAATTAAGTCCCCGTGACTGAGACAATTATCCATACAGTAAGTAAAATGAGATGTCCACAGCAAAGTTTTTAAACTTGTGGGAATAGAGTACAGAAACTCTGTAGAGTCATGCAGCTAATGAGCAATAAATACACACTGGCACACCCTCATCAATTTTAAAGTCTTGGTATGAAAAGAATGTAATTAATTAAGATATGTTGATTTATAAGAGGTGACATAACAAGATGGATAGAGAAATCTTTTCCCTCCGATCTGTCATGGTTCCTTTCTAGAAGACGGCGCAAGACGTGACGGTGCCCTCCTTGGACAGTCATAAAGAATTGCCTTGAGTTTTGCTTTGTTTTTCCACCACTATCGTAAGGAATATAAACTTCCTTTTCAACCCTTATTTGCATTTGCCACAACTATATTTAAAGGGAAACAGTTCTAAACATAAAAGGGAAAAAAAAGACCTGAAAAAAAAATCATATTTAGAAAATCCTTTCCACTTTTTTTCTGTATTACATTTCTGCACACTGAAATATAAACCCTGTTTCCCCTTCTCCCCCCCTTAAGTCAGATGACTTTTTTGTAACTTGGCATACAGACAGTCTGGTATAAGACAGGACTGTAGCATTTGTTGAGTCAAGATGTTTAATTTTTTTCACTCACATAATGATCCTTTTTTCCCTCCAGCCACTTGAGTTTTGTTTATGTTGCTTGAGCCCTAAACTAATACATGAATTCTCCTCACTGCCAAGATGACGACTTCGGCACCAAGCTAGATGAGCCAAGGAGGACTACAGTCACTTTTAAGGATAAAGGTATTTTAAAAGATCTTATTTTTTTTTCCAGTTGTGACAAATTAAATGCGTTAAAGGAAACAACTGCTATTGTGAGAGCTACTGGACTTCAAGGAGGAACGGGAGAGTTTTATTTTCTTTGCAAGCACTTGACTTTTGCTAGGGGGCACTTTGCTCCTGTGCCAACTCTGGCTTATATTTTATTATTCTTAGAACAAAAGGTTGCAGTAATTAGAATTGGGAAAGTTGTGCTCACATAAACCAAGTTATCAGATAAATTTGATACCATTAAGTGGTTATAAAAGGTGGGATTTTTAAAAAGAAGAATAACTGCTTCAACAAATTGGTGTTATCCTGTCAAGAAAAGATGAACGACAAGTACAGCTACTCTCACTCAGGCTAGACATGTAAACCTTGTACTTAATGACTGATGAGCAAAATCTTTTTCTCTTCCAAGTGCAGATGAGCAGACCCCTCATAATTACAAAACACAAGAAAATCTAATTTTATGAACAGAAAGCAGTGCACTGTCCAAGTGTTTCCCAAGCAAGAGCTTTAGGTGCTGGTTGAAGAAAAAAAAAGCCTAACAACATTTCTTATAATGTGATCCATATTCTACCACATGCACATTTAATATAAAAGTTATGTTTGATATATACCGCCTTAGCATTTTTCTATTTTAACTGAAAGCCTTTTGTTCTGTCAAGATTATAGTAGGATTTGCTTTCATTTTTCATGATGTTTCACTCAATACATCACTAACATTAGCAGGACTTAATAAGCGCCCACCTTCTTCCCCCCGCCCTGCCCGAGGTCTTTTGATGCATATTCCTCAGGAATCTTCAGATGTTCAACGCTGTTTGAAAAGTGGCCTCTCTCTACCCTGGTATCAGAGATAATGAAGAGGACGAGTCTGTAAAATACTGTGTGGTGGTAGCAACACAGTAAGCAAAACGTTTTGCAGCTTTAAATTCTGCCCTTGGTATGGTCTCTGTAATGGGCTTCCCTTCCTCCTTTTCTCTGCTGCAGATTCACATCTGTTTCTCTGCATTTTGAAACTGTGTTCATTTTTCACTGCTGCCCTTTGTCCCACACTTACTAGCTCTCGCCAAGGGCTTCATTTCACTTATTCAATAAGCGAGAGGCACTGCAGACTAGAGAGAGCTTTAGGACAAAGCTCAAACTTCTATTAGGCCTCAACGAAAACGCCTTTGTTCCTTATCAAGGAACTTTTTCCTATTGCTTCTTGGTTTGTTTTGGGGTTAATTAGCATTTGTAGTTTGTAATTGCCCAAACAGCCTGCAATTTCAAACATTTGAGACAAATAAAATAAAAAAATCAATGCCACAAAAAAAAAAAAATCTATATTATCTGTTACCAGAAAAAACTTTGTACTAGAAAATACCATTTGTCCTGCATCCTTTTACATCCGCAGCGCTTGTCTGTATCTGCAAATACAGAGCATTTGTACTTCTGAGATCCTGGTTCCTTCCCACGTGTACACTTGTGTAAGCACTCTGTGAACACACATTTTCATGTCTCCCTGGCTTACTACACATTTCGCTGGAAACCAGGCGGGACTTCCCAGTAATGCTGTGCCAAGTCATCCCTGGCTGCGCCTGGGTTGCTCCCTCCAGCCTGTCCTCCAGACACGGCACTAATTGCTGCGCTTTGCTGCACAAACTGGAGAGAAGAGACCACGTAGCTTTTCCCCAACGCAAGATTTTTGACATGTTAACGAGTATATTATATCTTGTTGGTAATCTAAATACTAAAGAGCTCTTCTTTGGAGAAGAAATAGCAAAGATGAAACTTCTAACACTTAAGTGTTGGACTAGCAGCTTAATGTCTGCATGTGAAATTATTTAACTCTTGTGGCTCTGTTCATTATGCCACAAGTGCATGAGTCAAATACAGCTGTTTGTTTGGTTTGTTGTTTTTTTTCTCTCTAAATCACCATCCCACTATGGTGCCAATGTTATAAACCGTCTTGTAAAACGAGGAGGTTCGGGAAATGCTTCCAAGCGCGTGTTGCTCAGCCTCAGATTGATGGTCTCTGTGTGCAACCCTTTTTTCCCCTTGCTCTATTTCTTTAAAAGTGCTCAGCCCCCTCCTATTTGAAGCTCCTCTGATACTGCAGTCTGGAGTACCCCTGTTACATGCATTCATCTCACTACTAATTACATTCTATTTTACAGCTTGAAGTTTTAAAAGGCATAGAACATAAAAGTCGACAACACATGTGCTTTTATAACTACTACATCTAAGGAGAACGTAGAGAATGACAGCGAGCTGTAGGTGTTTGTTGGTTTAGTGCCTCTCCCCAGCTTTCAAGTAAATATTCTTTGGGCCAGTGGAAAAATCTGTGAGAAACCAGTGAAGCCACACTCAGCCTTGGGTGGGCTCTAACTAAGCTTTCTCTGCTAGAAGAAATAACTTCAGAAATATGGGCCGAGGGGTGTCTCGCATCCCTCACCATTCCCATTTGATCCGCGATGGTTTCTGTCATTAATAAGAACCTTACATTCCCCTACCCCGCTAACTCCTGCTTGGTGTCATTAAGAGCAGGCACCTGTGGTCCTTGTCAGCAGCAACAGCCCCTGTGCTGCACACGCGGGGCCCGAGGGAACACTCATCCATCTACCTGGTTTTTCTTAGGTGTTTAGCATTAGACTTCTGCTGTGTTCAGTATCTGTGCATCTTCTGGTCTTACTATGTTACTGCAACTGGTATCGTTAAACTGTTTGGTTTAGGTTCTGTCTACTGTCAAGTAGTTTTTGAGTGACTTATCTTAATACCCCAACCACATTTGTAGCCTCCTGACTTTCTCAGCTCTTGTTTACTGCAGAAGGTTGAAGTGTGGATGGGCTTTTCATGGGCAGCCCGACTATATTTACACTTGTTCCAGTCTCTGGTAATTTAAGCCCATAAGTCAAAGTGAACAACTGGTGACATTAATGAGGCTTCAGAAGAATGCAGTTGGTGGTAACTTGCACCCCATGGGAGGGCTGTTGATGATGGAAAAGGGAAACTTAATATTTGTGAAATTAAATAATACTGAATAAATAAGAGGTCTGAACCAAACTGTATCCTTCTTTTTCATTATTTAGGGTTTGGTGTCTTCATATTTTTAAACCAGAATCTGGCTGTTAAAAGTATTTCTATTTTCCCCAGTCTCCTATGGGACCCAGAAAGCACAGTCTGAAAAGCCTTAGTATTGCTCTTAGAGGGTTGGGAGGGGTTTGATTGCACAAAGCATCTTTCTCTACAGAGCTGAATTAATGCCTTCAGATAGTACCGAGCACCAACTTGCCAAGTTACCGTCACAAGGGAAATTAGCATCTAGTCAGCAGCATCTGTTGGAGGGGAGCCCCCAACTCGGAGTGCCCACGGGGCTACCAGAGGTCTATACTTGAAAAGGACCACCCAGTTGCATGCAGGAGATGGGTAAACTGGCAGAAAGAAAAAAAGAGTTAAGCAGAATTTGAGAGGCAAAACCTGCAGCCTTGTTCAGGTATCTCCATTCAGTCACCAAAACTAGAAGTCTCAAATCAGTTTCACAGACCTTAAGGAGTCTTGTATCAGGTACTTCAATACAGTGTAAAATATTAGGGTCTACACTGAAATGTAAGAAGAAAAGAGGGGGAGGAGAGCAACAAAAAAAAAAAAAAGGGATACATGGAGCAGCTAATTTTTATTCACAAGGAAGTTTTTATCATTTTGTTGCCTTCCCCAAGAACACAACCGATCTTTGCAGCCCTGGCACTTGTTGAATTTGGTCAAAGAATAGTTGCACTTCACTTTATGTCACATTAAAAATAGCTAAAAGGAAGGAATAAAACCAACCCTAAAACACATCTTTGAAAATAGGTGGCTTTCAGTTCTACTTCTACTCCATCCAAGGTCTTAATGTTTACACTTAAAATTGTCAGATTCTCCCCACTTCTCCCTGTCCCTGCTTCCTACCCCCAACTCCCCGTCTGAACAAATCAGCACATGAATATTTACAAAGATGCGGAAGAAGGTAATTGTCCCCCGAGTTCTTTTCAATTGAAATATCATTTCAAGCTGGAATCATGTTAAAGATAATTAAAAAGGATTCCAAAGGGACAAACCCATCCCCAGCTCACCCGTATGGCAGCACAATGGGCTACCACTGTGCGAGCGAGCAGGCCTGATGGCACTTTAACACGTCTGTCTCGCCCTGATGAGCGGCTCGTATTGTGAATCAGAAGGAAGACGTACTACAGGACAAGCAGTGCTGACAGACACAGTCTGTGACTGTTCATAAAAGGGAAACAGCGAGAGCTCTCCGCAGCGCAGGGCACTGTCCCGCTCCGGCGCAGCATGGAATCGATATATTTCGAGATGAATTCACTGGGGAAGTTTGGGGGGGTGGGGGCAGGGGAATAGGAAGCATTATGCATTGACTAAAACTGCAGCAGGAACCAGCATCACCACGCTAGCAAACTTTGCCAGGAGCAAAGATAAGCCAGGCTATTAAATCATACTACAAGTTTCTCCCTCTGCAAGATATTTATGCCAGTGTGCAAAATTTTCTTAAACCGTGTCCTCTATTAGCACTTGCTTTCATTCAAATTAGGGCTACAATAAAGACAAATGACTGTGGCAGATTCAATGCATTTTTACTTGTCAAATACAACGCACATACTTCCCTTCATGCGCAGCTGGCTGTTAAGGTAACAAGCTGCAGTAGCCCGAGATGCCACAGATAACTCAATGTGCATCTAGGCTCTTTTCAGAGCTCCTGTTTTAGAGAAAATGCCTCTGAAAATGCCAAGTGTCCTTTTTTTCATGCAACACACACAGAGATGCAAACTCCTTCTGCTGCGCAGGTGAGGAATCCTTTGGCCGCTAGCTTTGGTCAGGGACACATCCAAGCTTTCTGATTTTCTTAAACAAAACAAAATTAGTAGATTCCTTTGAGACACTTGAGTGGGGAATTAACTTTAATTTATTATATACATCAACTGATTCCAATTAATGCCGCAGTGAAGCAATGCTTTTATTATTCAAGCTAAGCAGAAAAGAGATGTAAGCATTTCTAGGGATTCTCAAAGCTTGCCCCCACCCCACCGCCCATATGACGTGCAATTTCCCTGGTCCAAGCAACCATGTTACAAGGGAAGACAAGCCAAAATAATTGCAAAACGCTCCTTTTTTCCTCTAGCTTCTTTGAGCACGCATTATGCATAAATTACAGGGGGAAAAAGAAAAGAAAAAGAGAAAAGATAATAAGAGAGGGGATTTCTGCTTGTTGTTTTAAATTGCTGGTGTTCAAGAAATTTCAGAATAACAGAGGCAACATTTGAAATATATGTAAAATGGCTTCACTTTCTCATTCTCAGCGTATCATTTCTATTATTTTAGTACTGTCTGACAACCAGAAGCAGTGAGATCATGGCAGTAACCAAGCCAGCCAGACAACGCCGAGACTAAACTCCTTTCTGCCTGCCCTCCCCCCTCCTTCCCCAATACACCCCCCAAATCTGATTTTAAGCCAGGTCAGCTCCCATGGAGCAGAGATCCTTAACTGGCAACTCTCTTCTCTAACCTCCTTGCCTCCAGCAACAAAAGCAAGGTATACGAGCAATCCCTCTTCCCCAGTACTCTTGGAAAGAGGGGAGAGGATGTCAGTCAAAAAAATACTTAAGAAGCAAATTCCAGCTTCATAACAGCTCTTACACCTTAACACTTCCCTTCCAGCTCCATTATTGCCCTTGGAATGCGCTGTTGGTACGAAAACAAGAGGAGCCCCCCACCCTGGCAGGGTAAGCGGGCAGGGCTCGGACATGCGGCTGGGGCACAGGGGATGGTTTGTCACCGGCTCTTCATTTACTGAATGGGACAGGTAGGAATGAAATCTTGGCCTTCCAGTTGCCCAGTTTACCCTCAGACATTGCACAAGAGGTACCTCGGGAGCGGCGTGCACTGTGAGGGCTGCTGCGGGGCTGTCCTGGATGCCTCGGAGGTGCAGTGGTCTTAGCAAGGGGAAGTGAAAGTTGGTATCTGGCCCATCCCAAAGAATTTAATCCAACTTTCACATTTCTGAAGGCTGTATTTGCAAGGCACAGGTCTGCAGAGCTTTTTTTTTGTCTGCACAGTCCAGTAGTACCATCTTTCCATTTAAGCTTCATCAATGTCATCAACTCTTAATTTGCATTGCATCAGTGTTTATGAGACAAGGGAAGTAAAGGGAATATGCACAGCCTTTCAGAGGCCAAAATGCATTCATTTTTAAATTGTTCTCTTTTACAAAGTGTCCATATATGTTATTGCAACTCATGTGCATTCTACTACTTCTACGCAACACTGAGAATAACTGATTTTAATTCAATTCTACACCATTAAAAATATTTATGTTGCTCATAGCTGGATTTCTCCATGATTTATTTCTAGATATTTTGCTTGGAATTTAATTTGCCTTTTTTTTTTTTATTAAATGGCCTTTGTATAAACCCCACCTCTCCATAGCAGTTATATATATATAAAAAATATCTAAAATAGCAGCTTGTTGGACTCTAGTAAAAATTACTCTCTGCCTTCCAAAGAGTTCCTTTAGATGAGATAATGCCTATTTATCTAAAATATCAAATGGGTAGAGAGAAATATCAACAGAGAAACTGATAGGCACACAAGAGGCTTTCTTTCCTTCTCTTTCTGAAGAGACTTTAAAGCTGAATAAACACCTTGGAAAAGCACAAGCAATATACGGATCTCCTGGGTTCTGAACCTGACCTTTCAAAGTTAAAAATACACATTTTCAAGGCTGATCCTCCAAACCTTTGCTCACACAAGCAGTCCTCCTGACTTCATTCCCAGGAGCCCTTCGGTGTGATCTCTAGGATGGGATATATAAGGTCATACTGAAGTTTGCTAATTCTATTTTCTTGATCAAGCCAAAGCATTCCTGCAATGTCTCCTTAGCATTAATTTCATGCTCGTGATGATTAGCATATAAATCTAAAAGCATGCGTTGGTCTGTCCAAGAGATTTTTATTTTTTTTCCGTGTTCAATATGACATTAATCTCACTGGCTCAGGTAAACAACTAATAGCTATTAAAGAGAGTGCAATTTATCAGAAAATAGTTAACCCTTTTGCTCATGCCGGGTGAAGGGGGAAAACTCTAAACCCAGCGATGTCTATTTCCAATAAAACACACTCAAACGGAGCAGATTTGGTGCTTTTTCCATGAAGATGCCTGGGGACTCGTTTCACTCCATAACCGGGGTCAATCGCCCCCCCAGCCCCAGGCAGGACGCAGCTCCGAGCCAGAATGACTTACAGGGCTGCCCAATCCAGCCCAGGGGTCACCCCACCAGCCCCCCAAAGCTGTTGGAGGCTTTTGAGACACAAAAAGAAGAGGGACAGGACCGAGCCTGAACACTCAAATGCAAAAGAGGCCCATCAGGAAACTCGCAGCTTCAGAAAGCCTTCGGATTCGATCCCCTTGCCGCTGGAGCGATACAGAAAACTGCAGCGGTGAGGCTGCAGCATCCCCCCTGCCATGGGGCAGCCGCCCCCCGCCCCAGCTCACAGCTCCGATCCCTGGAGAAGGAAGGGAGGAAGGGAAGGAAGGGTGCAGCCTCGGGTGGCAATGGCAGCAGGACTCTGCACTTTCTGGTCTGCAGGGAGGAGCCTCAGCAGCCTCACTTAGGAACAAAGTGAAGGAAAACAATCTGGCCCCTAAAAACCACGTCAGCTGGAGGTGGCGGTGGGTAGAAAACTTAAAAGCTCAACGGTGATGCCAGAGGCTTTTGAGCACCAGCAATTGATAGGTGCGGGTGCTGCCTGCACCTTGGAGCAGCATTCTCAGCTTTCCTGCCTGCTCCAGGGAGAGATGTAGAAGCGCAGACCCTGCCCAGAGGCAGCGAGTGGCTTCCACCTTCCTCACTTTGAGGCATTTTTCACTCTTCCCTTCCTTTTATCCTAGGGATGTTTCAGTGCTGCACATAGCAGTGCACACATTCTTCCTTCTCTGCCAAAAAAGAAAGCCCTAAACTGCTTTTCACCTCATCCCCCGGGAACTCCCCTCTTAATCTGTGAGGCTCGCTCCCTTTTAGAGAGCCTGTAGACCACCCCCCGCCTTCTGCGCTCATGGGAGCAAAGAGAAAATCTACACAATGCTTAACACAAGTTTTAAGTCCTCAGTGCAACCAGCAGCTGAAAAGAACATGGCTCTTGAAATCAAATCTTTAGCCTGGCATCTCTGGTGGCCCCCACTAGTGGGAATGTTTCTTTAGGTGGAAATTAGCACAGGCCCAGGTAACAGAAATCCTGCCAGACAGGGAGACAGTACTTGGGGAACAGCAGAAGGATTCCTGACCGCAGGACGCCCAGCTTGCCTGCGGCTTAGCATGATACCCACTGCCTGCAGATCAGATATACAGACAAGATCTCTCTCCTAAACAACTGCCAGCTATTTTTTTCATGTGTATTTATGTGAACACATATTTGTATTGAAGAAGCAGTGTATCTCTGCATCATGCAGATGAATGGCAGAAAAAAAAAATGGCATCCCATCATTTTTCCCTGAGTTTCACAGAGTGAAACCCAGTTTATACCAACAGGAGGTTTTGGGAATAGAATTGGACAAAGACAGGAAAAAATGTATTCTTTTTATGTGCACAATCTCCTTGAAAGTCCAAGAAACAGACCTTTTTTTTTTTTCCTCTTCGTAACTACTCAATTCCACATCCCTGCCCCCAAGAAAAAACCAAAACAAACCACAAACCAGCACAAACAAACAAAAAAAAGGGAAGGCTTGAAGGAAAGAAGCGAAGTGCCCCATGCACAGTGCCAGAACTTCGCAGACACGCAGAAATTGCCACATCTCCGTTTCCAGCTCTGAAGGACAGACTCCCAGGAGAAAAGGTTCCCCTTGGCCTGGAGAAAGCCCCGCGCACAGAACAGAACTCTTCTCTCCGGCTCACGCTGGCATTTTCCCGCGCGCCCGAGCGGGGCTTTGCGAGCGCCAAACGCGTCCGCGCTCGGCAAATATCCGTCTTCTGTCCCTGCCGCCGCTATTCACAAGGTCTCGAGCTCTCTCGCCTGATAGAGTATTGATCCCCTGGAGTGCAAAGTCCAGCATGCCATTAGTCCAATCTGTTTTCAAGCTGACACAATCCCATCATTTGTCATCTTCTCCTGTCCTGCTGTGTTTGTTTAGGAGCAGGATATTTGCTTTATCTGTCACTTTCCAATCCTCACCGTATTCTTTACCTGACATGGAGTTTATGGGGTCCACGGCTTTCTCAGAGTCATTAACAAGGGAGATTTTGACGTGCTGATGAGATCACTGGAAAATGATGATGTCGATAGCTCGGGAAGCTCTCGTGAATTAGACTCAAAATATGTTTTGAACAAGGATGTTTTGTGTGTTTGAAACTTAATTTCGGTAGAGAAATTTCTAAGAAACATTTCATTTTCTAGAGCAAGCATATGAAAGAGGCCAGCAGAAGACTGCAGGTGTTTGAATCAATAAGAATTCTTGAGAAAAACAGTCAGCTCAGTAACTACCTTCAAAATGTCTTTAAAAGGAGAAGGGAAATACCTGCACCATCATCACTTCTGAAAAGCAAAGCAGCCAGCTTGCAGTAAACGTTCAGCTATATAAAACACAGAAGCATGTTGCGTGCTTGTGGTATTACCAACTTGCAGGGTTTTGTTTCATATTTAAGAGGTGTTTGCATCTCAAGGCAGTTCACAAGCATCTCTCCAAAATCTGATGAAAGTTCCATTTAATCATTTTCATCTACCTTATCATTCACTATGAGCTGTATAAATGGTAGTTAGCTTGCACCAAAAAAAAAAAAAATAAATTGGTACCTTTACACTTAAGGGCAAGAAAAGCACCACGAGAACAGCATCTGTTTATCATCTGACAGCCAATGTTTATAGCCATTTTATGATTTTTTTCTATTTTTTTTTGAATGCAGATAGCCCATATTGGAGCAGCAGAGTCTCTCGTGGCTCGAGAGCCCGATGACGCAAGCAGTGCCTAACCAGTTCCCCGGGGCAGACATTTCTTCTAATAAAGCACTAAACTCTAAACTTTGGCTCATACTCGTAAATAGCGAATACACGTATAGAAATCTGCACCAGCGCACAGGGAATTTACCAACGGAAAGGAAAGACTTGATTTTTCAGCTCTTGCTCCTACAAAAATCAATGTTTTCGTCAAGTGGAATACACACTTTTTAAATTTGCAGAGTCCATTGGAACTTCAGAAGTTTTGTTATTGCAGGATCTTAAAATAAATACAAGCAAGACAACCCTCCCCGGGCTAAGAATGCAACAACGCAGCCGCACACTTAAGTAAGTGTTTAATTACAAAGAAAGCTGCAGGCGTCCGGGGGTTGAAGCCGCAGTTGAGGCACCTTCTCGCCAGCATACCTAGTAAAGCCAGTGCAGCTCTCGCAGAAGCCTCACAAGATGGGTTATCCTTTTCCGTTCCCAAGGCTCAGCAGAGTGCTCTCCGCTGCCTTTTGTGGAGCGGGATCGGGCTCTCCCCATCCCACACCCGCAGCTGGGTAGGTTTAACATATGGAGCCAGCTGAAGCACAGGGTGTATTGCACTGACCTCTGCACACACAGAAAAATGTATCTGTGTTGGAGACCAGCTTCCACCCAGCTCTGGAAACATCTTATTTTCTGTGCCAATATCCCCATCACACCAGAGCTTCGCTCACGACACGGCGGCTGGTCTGAGCGCACAATAACAGCACTTTGCAGCTGCAGGTTCTGCTTTTGTCCTTCACTACCCTGTGATAATTCACTCGGTATCAGAGTCTTTCCGAAAGACGTACTGCTCAGAGCTACTTGCTGCTCTTGCCTTTTCCCCTCTGTTTTTGGAAGAGCAGGCAGGACACTTTGAGATATACCAGTATCTTTTTCTCTCTCTCTCTCACATTCTCCAAAGTTGATGTACTCAAGTCCAAGTAACAACACGGTGCCCCTGGCTCCTCACACCTCCCTTCTGTGTGCTCCTATCTGTTCTGGTTTGTTTTTTGTTTTTTCTTTCCCTTTTAAAGTACATTACCCAGTTTTCATATCAAAATACATTCTATGTACCGGGGAAAGCAGTAAAAAGATATGGAGGAAGTAAACAAGAAGCCTGGATAATTTAGGAGGTGGCATTTCAAGGGTTCTGGAAACCTCTAGCAGTTCAATATCCCTTAGAGATTTGGATTAGGTAAGTTATAGATCACAGGATACACTCTTCAATAAAATTTTAAACATTCTCATTAGCTAACAGAAGTCTCTACACAGAAAACAGCTGTACAGCTGTTCGGGATCGGCTGCGCGCGCTGCGCGGCCGAGCCCCCAGCCAGGGGCTGGGAGGGGAGGAGGGAGGGCTCCCACCTCTGCAGTGACAGGGCTCCGGATCCCTGTCACTCAGCCTCACAGATGTTAACCAAGTTTACTGCCATTTTCTGCTCATTGCTTGCAGGTTGCTGGAGTAATTGGTTGAACCAAAAAAAAAAAACCAACAACAAACCACCAAAAACCACCAAAAAAAGAAAGGGCAAATTACTGCTAGGAATACAATAAAAGCAAATTCTAGCCAGTACAATAAAAATAGGAGGCAATTTATGCTTTCTGAGCAAACAGTATGTGAATTTATGGACAAACAGGCCTCTGCATTCTCTCCCTTACACATATTGGGGATAAGGTTACATTTTATTTGTAGGGAATTTTATGGCAGTAAAGCCCATTCATTAAAGAAAGAAAAAGAGAAGAGAAAACACAGACGATTGTTACCCAGAAGCCCTCATCGGTTCTCCCCTAGTTGTTTATCCTTTAACTTTTTTAAGGAATTTTTAGACAAAGATGCTTTCTTTCTCCTCTGGAAAAGAAAAAGGAGTGGGGGGAAGACGCACAGTTTCACCCAGGCGCTTTTCAAATCTCTTTAGGCAGCACCCTGAAAACAACTTTCCCTTTAATGAAGACCTTTCTGGTGCTCTCTTCAATATTCACTTAAAAAAAATTAAAACTTCACAAGTTCATAAGGACGGATCCCTGGGTAGGACTTTTATTAAGTCTTTTCTATTTACTTCCTACCTAGATAAGATCTTAATCACAGCCCCCAAATTATCCACAATGACATTTATCAACTCTAGTCATCTTTTCTTTAGCATGCTCCGCCTGACCAGTCGGCTTTTCTTCCACCCCTTCCTTTCAATGGAAGTTAATTTCGAGTACATGATTTATCTTGCTGGGCTAACAGCGCTGAGGCAGCCCACCTTTTCAAAGGGCTGGCCAGGGAGTGAATTATAGCAGAGTTGTCCAGTGATTGCGTTCCATAGGGAAGGAGAATAGGCAGCCAGTATGTTGCCCCGATGTGGCGCTGGGACCTTTTCAGCAACTGAAGAAAAAAAGATTGGGCCTCTGACCGTGGGGCTGACAGGCAAGCGTTATATCAGCAGACAAAGGCTCGAATACCTGAAAGGATCAGGACTCCATGTACTCCGAGATGTGATGTTGTTTACAACACCATACGCTGACCCTATCCTGAATTTACATGATATCAGTGCAGTGGTCTTTTAACCTTCCCTCATTCTTCTTCCCGCATCTTCACACAGCTATTAGCATACAGAGAATTAGCAACGACCGCATTAAATCCACCGACACTTTGAAATCCTTCGCACGCATTCTGCGGCAAGCGTTGCTGAAATGTATAATTTCCCTGCATGCCCTGTATATATCCAGGGGCTCTGTTTGGTTTGGCAATGGGTTTCATTCGGTATCTATTAACATTCAACTTCTATTTGTAAAGGGCATGTACAACCCACTCAAGTACATATTTGGCACAAGCCACAGTCATTTAGTGTTGGTCCAGGAGTACAGCTGGTGCCATCTGGGGCAGGATAATAAGAATCTTTCACACAGAGATCTCAGAGGCTGTGTTTTCATATTCCTTGTCCCTTCACCATGTTATACAAATGGGGGTGGTTTATGAATATGCTTCAGTTTAGAGTTAGTGGCTCGTCCAGAACTGCAAGCTCTGACTGTATGAGGAGAGGGTAACTCTGTAGCTCTGGAGGTGCCATTCAGACAAGCACTCCAAACCCTCAGGGTCCTGGCTACTGACAGCTAAACAACCTGAAACCCCACCTATTTTCAAGCAGCAAGGAAAATTCCCACCACTTTCTGGTTTACATGTAGAAGATCAGGCATCTCCTTGCTAATAATTCTACTTTCCCCTACCAAAAAGGTTGGGAAATTCAGAAGTTATGACTTGTCTGAGGGAAAGGGAGAGAATTTCTCCAACGTAACAGGAGATTCTGCAGGGTTTAGTGCAAAAGTTTCAGCTGGTTCTTAACACGCATCACAGCTTGAGTCAGCAGCGAAAGGAAATTTCTTGGATACAAAAAAAAAAATCACTTGACACCGTTGGAAAATCTGGGGCCAGATGACTTGAAATTTTCTGCATCCCCTTCGCTGTTTATTTTCCTGTTCACTGAGTTATTCAGGACAGTACACTACACAATTCTAACACTTTGCATTGACTCAGAAGAAAGAAAAGCCCTTCGTGTTCCAGTTGGTACATCCCCTCCGACCTTTCCCTTCACAAGGAGCCTGTGCCAGCAAAGGCCAGCTCATACCAGATCTGCCTGCATCACCTCGGGACACCAACCCACCACGGTGCACCGGCAGCCACCCTGTCCGCACGACCAGGGCCAGCCTGCACGTGGTCCATAGGGACATCAGCATCACGTCTAAGGGACACCGGAGCAACTGTAGCCACAAGAAAGCCACTAATTGACTAAGGAAACAATGCTTAGCATCAATGATGGGCCTTCAGGAAGTGGGAAACTGAAATAATTATGGTCTTGGTGGCTACCAGAACACGGATCCTTTCATGCCACACCACCGTAGCATGCAAAGCTGGGAAACATGCCATCTTCCTCTGACAGGAGGGCACCCTGATTATCTGGCCAAGCCAGACGCTTTGCTCCTCTCTTTTAAGCTGGTAGAATTTGTGTCCTCAATACGTGCTACCTCTTGCTGCTTATGGGGCTCAATGGAAAGATGCACGTTTCTTTTAATTCTTTTTTGGGGGGTTGCAGGTGAGGGCAATATTACTTTGAGGAGATCAGTGGTGTTTTGGAAGGTCCATGGCAAATTTAAGATGAATGCAATACTCAGAATTAACCTTCCAAAAAGCAGGCGCTGTCACCCAGCCTGCTTGGTACCAATGCAAAACACAAGCAGCCCCCTCCCGAACGCCTAAGAAAGCTGGCAGCCCTGCCTGATTTTTAAAGTACTTTTCACCACCGACCACGTTACTTGAGCTGCTGTTGCGTTCCAGTGGAAGGAAGGGAATTCAGCAAGCTGTGCTCCTCCGACAAGCCACCGCAACTGTCAAACTCGTGACAGGGATAAGGATTCTGTACTAAGTGGAAACCTTTGGTCACTTTCTCATCTCGTTTGCAATGGTTCAAGTCACATTCGCCATGCAACGCAGAACGTGGGCAAAAATATTGTGCTTTATACGAGAAAACAAACAACCAGGTTTTTTTCCTCCCCTTTGTACCACGCTGCCTAGCTGCAGCTGTTGAAGCTGACCCACTCGCTCATAGCCCAGTCACGTGCAATAATAATTCTACATGTGAGCTGGCCAGAAAGCAATGTATAATTTTCTTGAATCGCTTTTCTAGCCCAGCTCTCAACTCGCAGCAATAGGCAGCTTCTGAACAAGAGCTGAAACATGAGCTCCGTCATTCTCTTTTGGTTGGACGCATCATTCACATGGTACCACTTCTATTCTGCAATTGGTGAATGCACAGGAACTCACAGGCAAACTCCTGGGGACTTTTTTGTAATGTTGAAATAGAAATTTCAGTTCTGTTACCAGAGGCGCACGCGGTTCCCAAAGACTGCTCCACCTGCAGGGGAGGCCAGCTAGGAGGAGAGTCGTTAACAGCCAAAACCAAAAGGCTGAACACAGTCAGAATCCAGGTAGATATTTGTGAAAATGATCACTAGTATATATTTCTCATCCAGCCAAGACAAATATCTATGTAGCATGATACATATAATTAAATATTACACTGGAGAACAAGAGGTTGGTAACCAAAATAGGTATTCCTCCCCTGGTCTGGCACCATCCTGGCACTGAGCTTTTCTGGTTCATGAAGCCATTTCTTATGGGAACAGTAAAATCACAAGGTTATTAGAAGATGTCTGACTTCCTGAAGCTTTGCAAAGCTGAATCCTTTTAACATCTACTGAGTTTTTTAACGTCTACTGAGTTGTGCACACCTCTTTTCCAAACTCATCTCTACAAAGAAGGACATAAATTAGCAACTGGAAGAGAAAAAAAATTAAAAAAACCCAAACCAAAAACCCAAACCAACCAACCAAACAAACTAAAATCACATATACATGTGGGGATAAAAAACATTTCCGGGTCTTACTGACAAAGTTTGTCAACATTTTATGAAGAGGAAGAGAGATAACAACATATTTTGCTCTAGGACATGCGCATTTCTATTCTGCTGATAAACACGATTAGATAAAGCTGAAGAAAGTCACTGCTGTTAACAAGAGAAATACGTATTTTTAAGAGTTAGAACTGCATGTGCCTGTACTAAAGTATAAAATTGCTTTTCATTCTTGTGACAGTCAAATGCATTTTGCAAATTGTAAGCACAGCTATTTTTTTAACTGGAATTTTGTACTCTGTGGCCTGCGGTTCTCTGAAAGGAAAGAAGGAAACTGAATTCTGTCGGAGACAGCGTGCTTAGCTTTGTTTCATTATTCGTATGGTTGGGTTTCAACAATGTAAGAATAAACTGCAGAGGTGAAGAGGGGAAAAATAATTAGGAGTGCAACAAAATGCAAGAGCACATTAAGGTGTTAAAAGGGTTGGAAGTGTGAAACCCAAAAATAAACATTCTGCTTAATATATTAAGGTAATGTTTTGATGTATGCTAACCAAATCAATACTTGAAATCATGGTAGGAGAGCTTGTGTTTCCAGCTGGTGTAAGGACATAAAAACCGAACAGATTGTATTTAGAGCAAACCTTACCACTGCAGTGTTCTGCAATAGCACAAGCTTGCGTTTAGTGGCATATAAATCGTGTTATACTTTGTTTACCTTAGGATTAACTTTGTGGATTGACACTGAAGAACTGTAAAAAGAGTTTTAAAACCCCTCACTTCTGTGATCTGTTCTTAACCACACTAGCTACTGTAAGCTAACCTGACTAGCAATAAAGACAACGGGATTTTGAGTGGTTTTTTTTAAGCAGAAGCCTCCCAAACACACTCCTGTTGGGAAACCACCTTTGCAAAGACTGTTGAGATGAAGCCAGTTGGGATTTCCTCCATGTCAGGTGTCACTTAAAAAAAAAAAAAAGAAAAAAAGAAGAAAAA
>WTSP01011616.1:21468-54338 GCA_025331215.1 Actenoides lindsayi
AAAAAAGAAAAAAAGAAAAAAAAAAAAGAAAAATCCAACAACAACAAAAAAAAGAAACAACCCACCACGACCAGCACACACCTTTCCAAAAGCAGCAAGGCGAGTTCTGTTCTCCTTATCCTCCACACACTAAATGTTTATCACTGCAATGAACCAGCAGGAAATTAAACGTTTTGTGAGAAAACAATGAAAGCAAAGCAAACACAGCTGATGAAACACAAGGTGAGGTTCAGATCAGCCTCTGACTAGGGATACTATCCTAAGACCGACTGGAAAGATGCACGACAGTGAACGTGTTTCAGTAGCTGTGCCTGTTCTGCCCTGCTTGAATCCAGAGGCAACAGAGGAAATCCCAAACCATAGGAAATTCCTTTATCCTCCAAAAAGAAGCCCAACTATGGAATGGAGGAGCTGGGTGGAGCACGGATGTCAGGAGCACAAGATCAGAGCATCCAGGGAGAGACCCTGAACAAATTATCCCAGGAAAAATAACCCAGAGGCTTTCTCGAACCTCAGGGCAGGGAGAGGACAGTGCCCAGTGGGATGAGCATCCTGACGCTTCTCCTGTGTTTCAGGAATACAGGCAGCTCAGTTTCCTTCAGTACATGCCCTCTGTGCTAAGGCATTAAGTCTGTGCATCCAGGTGGCAAGTCTGGATCTGGATGAAGTTTGTGTCAGTCCTGTTCGAAGGGGTCTTTGCTGTGTTGAACCACACAGGGTGCTGGGTTCAAGCCTCAGAGGTAGGTATTGAGGAACTTGCAAGCACAGCCACCTGCGCTCAGTAGCTCCACTACAACTCGCCTGAGTTCCTGGGTGTGGAGGTGGAGAGAGCTCAGCTAAGACAGCAAGGGCCGGCCACCTCTGGGCTGCAAGCCTCAGACCTGCCCTGCAGCAAGGCAATCTCTCACGCACAAGAAAACGCAGCAGACCCGGGACAGTCCCTGCTGACACCGTCACCTGAGGCACGCAGATGCCAACCTGAAGCGCACGCAGCCGGGGCAGCTGGAACACGCTGCCGAGGGCACGCGGGTTTGCCAAAAGGCCAATCCGCGCACAAAGAGAGTCCTGGCATTGTGGAGGAGGGCCATCTTCGTGGCAAATCTGACAAATGTCTTATTATTACTATTATTTTTTTTAAGTGGGCTTGTTCTCTCTGGGTCACTTTACTCAAGCCTGCCCAACCTTGGTAATAATGAGCTGAGGCTGGTTAAGCAGCTAATTAGCATGCCGTTTGTTAGACGAGTTAAGAATGTAATTATTGTGAGTAGGCAGAGCCTGCCGATGGAATGCATTTTGAAGGTTACCATAGGAATCTTTCCTTGGTCTATTCATTCTGAGTGTAATACTAATCACTATCATAAGGAAAGGATTGCTTGGATATAGACTGTAGGTTAACATCTGATTAGATTTCCAGTGAACAAAGCGATTCAGGCAGTTTGTTTGTTAACCCTTTTGGGTCCTGCCAAAGTGTCCTGACCTGCGTGAAGAACTCCACGCCGCTGGGTCCCCCTCCCCTGCCCCGGGTTTGAAGTCACAGCATCCTGCTGCAGAGCTCGGGGCTCTAATTGCAGAGGGCAGGCTGAATGCTGTCCTCCAAACGTGCTGAAATTAGTGAGGTATTCACCAAAACTGGCACGGCAAGCCATCTATTACTGCTTTTTTCACTTGTAGATCGGTCGGGCTCAAATTGTGCTGGATAAATCAAGGATCTGATTAAAAGAGTAACTGGAAAAAACTAAAGAGCAGAACTACAGCATTATTCTTCTGTTTATTTAAAATACATGGTTCCTCAAGCATTCAGCGTGGAATCCTGCAAACAAACATCCTGGGCATAAGTCCACCCTAGTCTGACAACAACTCCACCCTATATAGCACATACCCAGGTCAGTTGGCTCTCCAAGTGAGAAGCCAACCTCCAGCCTTCATTACATCATCTTGGGAAACACAGTGCCGGTGTGCCACGCTGCAGGGAGTGCGTGGACAGTCCCCCAGCCAGCCTGAGAAGACACAAATGCCACCAAAGGATACCCTCATAAAATAACGCTTGGATGCCTGGGGGGACAGGAACTGAGGGCTCTGCAGCCCAGGTCTCAGGCACCTCCATATTCCTTTAGTCACATCAGAAGTGTCCCAAGATGCCCCAGACCCAAACTCCTCTCTTGCCTTCAGAGTGGTCCTCCCAGAGCAGGTGCTTTGGTGGAGCACCAGAGTGAAGTGTCCACAAGCAGTACCTGCTTAATACAATTCCTCTGTGGATGAAGAGCAGCTCTCTGTTTAAAGAGTGCAAATGTGCTACCTTTTGTCAGAAAGGAAATTCATGTGAATTTATCCTTTGTTCCCCTGCCCCCAAAAGTCACAGAGATCACGTTTATACCAGTGCAGCTTTAAAGTGCCCTGGATGTTCATTAAATCGCCTCTGCATATTTTGCTCTTTCCACCCCCTCCCTCGAGGCTGCCTACCAGAATCTCCCAGTGGTGTTCCTTAGCTCTTATCCTAAAAATATTATAAAACCCGAAGCAGTGAATGCCACAATCTGAATGCATTCTGTGTCCAGCCTCACGCTGTTCACAGCTCACTTGCGAGGCCCAAGTCTCGGTGGGAATTTACAATTCATCGTCGACCAAACTATTTTAATGTTATCAACACATCTTTACCCTGGCATACGAGTGTGTGACTTATGAAGAGAGAAGCAATTTGTTTCATGAATTTCACCCTTTGTTATTGAAAGCTGCTGGATTTGGATGTATAAAGACCTGTGCCATTAAGCCACAGGGCAGAAGCATCCTATGGGCTAACAAGTTTGTTTGCTTGTTATTATTATTTTTTAAATACAAATTACTTTAAAAGTAGCATTATGTAGGACTCTGAAGGTGCTTTACTTAAATCTTGTGCCTCTTCCAAAAGATTGTAGAATATGAAGAAAAATGCACGGAACAGTCTGTGATCTCAATTCAATAGGAAAATACCAGCTGATTTCAAACCAAATTAATGTATATAATTCAGTGGGTTTACCATTGTCTAACCCAGCGTACCTCTAAATAGCTGTATTTGTTAGAAAATGTGGATTTATTAAAAGAAGAACTTGTCTGGTGTCTTTTTAAAGAAAATTTAAGAAGATAAAAGAGGATCAGCGTGAAAAGACAATTTGACATTTGCTGTACAGCTAATTTCTCTGAAAAACGCTGCCTGCTTAAAATGAAAGCTCCGATTTGTAAAGAAGTCTTAAAAGTAAGGGTGAAGTTGAAATAAATATTTAAGGTTAAATAAAGTGTTGCTGTTGACTCTCTCTATATATATTTTAACTAATTAACAATTTGCAGTTTTAAGAAAAATATTGAAAGCCAATTCAGTCATCTGGAGCTAGTGGCAGTCCCAAGAGAACGGTCCTGCCCAGGCTGTGCCGAGGCGCAGCGGCCAGAGCGCAGGTGCTGGGCTGGGGGGCTGGCCTGGCAAAAGTGGAGAACCGAGGCAATTTTAGCCAGCAAAGAAAACGAATTTCCTGCAGCAGCAAAAGGACTAGATCACCTCTGCCATATGAAAGTTGGGGAAAAGTAGAAAAGGTTTTCTTTTATATTATTTCAAGTGGAAAAAATTCAAAGCATTATTCTGATCATTTTTATATACTGACTTGAGAAAATAAACCAGGAGCCAGGAAACTAAGAGGAATAATATTTCAATCCAGCTTTCACTAGATTACCAGATTCAACAAGAAATAGAAAAGAGTGTTCTTTGCAAACTATTGTTCTCAAGCCAGTTCTTTCACTCTATTTTTGGCTAATTAAATTAATCTGGTAAGCAGGTGTAAACCCACTTGTTTAAGCAATGGTTTGGGTGGCTAAAAGGCGAGATTGGAGGTATTTGCACAGTGAGAGATTTGTACATGGGCACACTAAACCCTATCAACAAGAGGAAACTCCACTCAGGATGCAGAAAATCCTGTTTAGCACTTCCCAAATCGTACCAAGTGCGACGCACAGTCTGCTTCTAATCCAGCAGACTAACACCAAGGTGAAGTATAATCATCTGTTTTCTTAAACTGAGAAGTCTGGTCACTACCTTCAGCGTTTCAGAGTTAATGTTGTATGTGGTAAATAGAAACATATAAACGTTGCTGTCCTTTGACATTTGCTTTGTCTGTGCCGTCAGTAGCACGCTCAGTTTCCATTCAAGAACAGTTGCTATCCGACCTTCAATTGCAACAGAGACCATTTTCCATATGCACTTTATTTTGCAGAAATATAAACTGACCAGGCTACCAATAAAGGTTGCAGACAAGCACAACGTAAAGCACCCTAATCATCACCAAAGACAAAGAAATATTTAATAAAAACAAATTCCAATCAGAGAAAAAAATAATTAAAAAAAAAAAATCAACAAAGAGCCAGAATTCAGTGTCAGCTACATGGAGTTGAAATGGATCCCCCTTGGTCTGCAAACATTAAAGCCTGGCTTGATGTGGGTTTTATAGTTCCACACTAAGGAATAACAGCTACCAAGAAAAATGCCTGAGTTCTGTTTAAGAGTTTGCTTGACCTTTCTCTTGGTTCTAAGCACACTGGAGAAGAACGACAGTTCACCACCTGGGGTGCAAGGGAAGCTAGACCGAACCCGCAGCCTTTAGGATCCCACAAACCACAGACCCCCACGTGATGCCTTCCCTTTGAAGGTGCCAAGCTTGTTACCAAGCCCCTGGTGCACCAGCCAGGCATGCACATCCCTGCTGCTGCGTTTCAAAAGTACTTCTGTGGACCACCAAAACCAACGGGACCATGTTTGTTCCCACTGAGGCATCTCCAGGTGGGATGTCAGAGCACGGCGGTATTTGCTGAGGAATGCTAGAAGGGTGAGCATTGGGGAGGGGGGGAGGAGGAGGAGGAGGAAAGAATCACGGTGATACAAGCTGTGACTGTGTGTGTCGTATGTCATCTCAGTGCTGGGCCCTTGCCAAAGACCAGAGGAAGCATTTAGAGAAGAGGCAGTGGTGGTGTTGCCCGTGGACTACTTGAGACATTACATCTGCTCAAAATATTCCTCCTTTCTCCAGCTCCCACCAGAGCCCAGCCCCTTGGCTGCTAAGGGTAATCCAGCTCCAACAGATGAGCAAAAGCATTACAAAAACCTATGCAAAAACATTGGCCTCAAGTCTGCTGCAACCATCCCTCCTCCCAGGACAGCCTGGGCCCCAGAGGGTCCCTGGCAGTGCACCTAGACCCTGCCTCAGCATCACCACCAGACTGGTCCCTCCCTTGGGGACCTCGCCAGGGGATCGTGCTGTCGCTCAGGGACTCCCTGGACTACGCAAGGACATCCCTTTGCCCAAAGCACCATTGCACTGAGGGATGCTCATGCCCGACGCTCCACCTCGTATATACTCCAACGGCGAGGAAGTCGGACGGTCAACTGAAAACGGCCACCTCGTTCACCTCCTTCAGTAATAACGACCTGCAACAACAGTTAACATCCCTCCTCTCTTCCCCAGTCCAAAGCACTTTTGCTCTTCCCCCTCCCGCCTGCCCCTTCCAGATTTGCTCCTGTTTTTCGTCTATTTGTGAAGGTGCCCAAGACAGGAGCTCACTTAATACGTTCCCTTACGCTTGTGGCGCAACAGCCTATTCAGTACAGATAAGCCCCTTTAGAAATGAAGGGGAATTTAATTCAGTGCTTGAGTGACAGCAGGAAGATTTATCCCCTCAGTAGACAATACGGCTTTTGGGGCTTTAATCTTGCCCAGACAATGGGCTGTTTCTCGGCCCTCATCTTGTGCTTTTCCCACGATGTTCGGTGATTAACCGGGGCTCCATTGGATGGAAGCCACTATCTCTCATTTAAGAGTGTTTGCGCCTCTGTCAAGGACCAGGGAGGGAGGGAGGGAGGTGGGAAGAAGAGAAAGGAAGGGGAGGGGGGGGAAAGTTTAACTCATCTCGGAGAAATGCTGCAAGGCTGTAGCCTGGGCCCAGACAGATGCCAGAGCTATCTGCAGTAGGCAGGGCTGGTTGACAAAGCAGATGGGTACTGGCATTGTCACCTCTGGGAGAGCGCTGGGCAAGGCCCTGTGGGTTTATTTCAACAAGCAGAAGCTCCTCATTTGTTTCCTTACCATCTTTATTTAGAAAAGCACTTCTCACAGACTGAAACCCACTGGTCCTCAGATACACGCTGCCTGAATTGAGGCATAAGTGCTTTTCTCAAAAGGAAGAAAGCAAAGTATGCTCCGAAGCCTGATCTTGAGTCAGCCTCTGTCCTCACAGTGTAGAGTAAGAAGCTGAGGTTCTGCACTGTCCTGGCAAAGACACTCAGCTACCGTAGCAGAGGACAGCCACACAGAGCTGGCACCTGAGAAACACCTGCAAAATACAGGGGGGACACTGAGCCCCTTACAGCAGAGGCATTTGTCACCATACCTGCACTGCACAGAGAGTTATGGATTATTTCACTTCATTGGTGAAAATTACTGCATCATTAGGAAGCTCACCACCAGGAAGTTCTCTCTTCCCTAGTGAGGAGCAACCATTACTGTTACTCTAACTAATAAATTGCTCTCTTTGGGAAAAAAAATAATGCTTTATGTCCTGGTTACTGAAAGAAAATATCGTGGACAGCAATGCTTCAATTTTGGTAATGAGCAGAAATACAGATTTAGCCTCAAAATACTCTCACACTGTTCTGAGTGGATGTTTATTACAGTGACTCTATGCCAATTCTGTCGTAATGGTCACTATTAAGGCATGGCCGCGTCAAGATCTTTTTACATGGAAAAAGTTCCTGCCAAACTAATGCAATTTTTCATTTTGTTGGAATTATATTGTCAGTTTGTGTCTAAGAGTTTTATTTATCATAAAAACTTGATAGCTATATGCACCTTCCATCACACAGTTTCCCAGCTCTCACAGAAGACAACGGTACCTGTTTGATACTGAGCAGGAAAACGGGGCTGGAAGGTTCTTCTGCAGGGCTCAGAGGCCACAAGGGAAGGAAATGTTCAGCTTTTCAGCTTTCTCAAAGGGCACTACAGAACATCAAAGGCCAACAGAACGTCTACGGGCTCACACAGCCATGGTTGATAAATACTTTGGCAATCCCAATTTGGTGTCTGCTACCTGAACCGCTAATCAAAGCGGTCAGTGCATCAGAACCATGGCACAAAACCAGCTGGGAAGTTAAAAATCAATCAACAAGTTTGCTTGTGAAAGAGGAATTATTTTCTTTCCTCATGAGACCTGCCCACCGGGGCTATTTGCAGCAATCAAGGGAAGAAGTTCTCTAAGGACAGAGGGCTCTTCTATAGGTTTGCTACCTCTGCCCAGTGAGGGGCATGGTCCCCTCGGATCAGCTCGCATCACTGATGCTGTTGCACCTGGGGGCATCCGCTACAGCCGCAGCACGACGGCATCAGGCACCGTGCTTACACGGCCCAGACAGTCTGAGCTCTGCAGTGTCAGCTGGCACAGACCCCTCCTGCCAGACGTGTCAACGCGGAGCTTCGCTCCTGGGGCCAGCAGACTGCCTCAGAGGTGCTTTGTTTCAGCTATCACACATCTCGCATTCTCTGATCCTACAGCCGCATATTTGGATGACTCAATCAGCTGGAAAAAAAAAAATTCCAAAAAAAAATAAAAAAATGTTGCAGCGTTCTTTTGTTGATGTGAATGTTTGGGAGCAGCTGAGCCAAAAAGCAAAAGCATATGTTGCTGCCTGCCCTGAGCTGGGAGTGTGTAATCCAATAGACACAGCTGAGCCAAGGCCACCAACAGACTGACGTGCCCACGAGAAACAGGCACACGTTGAGTGCCCCAAGGATGGTCCAAATTCTTCCCCAGAGAGAATACTCTCAGTCCACTAAGAGGAAGGTGGATGCTACTTCAATTAACCTGGAGCTAAGAAGTGATCGAGTCGTTACTGCTTTACAGAGAGGAGAAGGGGTGAGGGAGTCACAAGACGGTGCCATCTCGTGCTCCCCTGCCCATCGTGGGGTTTGCAGTGCTGGTCACTTCTGGGGAGCTGCTGCAAACAGTGAGGAGAAACATTCTGTACCGTATTTAGAACAATTTTTGCCACAAAGCCGTGGAAGCCAAACGCACGTGGGCTGCCTCTTCTGAGGCTCAACGCCGCCTCAACTATCACAACTCATTTGCCTCCTTTCACCCATCTTTTGAATCTCCAAATTTCTGAGTTTCCCGGTTTCAGTTATCAACAAAAAACTAAGAAGTCTACAAGACGGTTCAGGCAACAGATAACAGTCTGAGAGGTCCAAGCAAAATACAAACAACTGAAGCTTGCACAGTAACTACACACAAGGACACCTTCCACTGCTATTAAATGTGCCTTCACAGCAGATTTTCTCTTACTACTTTGTTTTTATTTCTGCACTAAGAAAATTAACATGGAAAACGATCAGAGCCCTTAAGTCTCAACACACATTAATATGGGCCCACTAAAGGGTATAGTTTAATATTTCCTTGACAGCATATTTGGGACTTCTCTGTTCCTTCAACCACAAGTTCAGGTCCCAGAGGAGTCACTTAAGTTCTTCCGTCTCTTCAATGAGATCAGCTGAGTGAATGGGAATTTTTTGAGTGGCCTTTAAATGTAAAAGGGTTGAAAAGATTTTATAGAATCGCAGAATGGCTTTGGTTGGAAGGGACCTCAGATCTTCTAACCCAGCCTCCCTGCCATGGTTTAATAGTTTAAGGTTTTGGGGTTATTTTTGGTTTGGTTTTTTGTTTTGTTGGGGTTTTTTTTAGTTATTGTTTTGGAGGGTTTGTTTTCTTTTTTGTTGTTGTTGTGGGGTTTTTTTGGTTGTTTTTTTTTCTGTGTTTCTTTTGTTTGTGGTTTTTTTTTTTTTTAATTAGACCACAATCAGGCTGCACTGTGGCACCTGCTGTGGTCCCCCAGCCCGGCACTGCTCACCTGGCAGTGTTTCTGTGAATGCAGCTCTGGGAACCTTCAGGACAGGAATCGTGAGTTTGAGGCATGAAAAACGTATAAAGTAAATGCCACCAAGAGGTGCTTAACCAGCTCATAGTTCACTATCTCATACCGGGGACTGCCCGTCTGCACTCCTCACCCTCTTCCTTTTGTCTTTGACTCTTGTGAACTCATTTAAGACTCCTTTGAGGGCTCACTACAGTTCCTGGGAATCTTTTCAACACCTTTATGCTGAGCTGAAATGGGCCTTTAACATGCTGAGCTGAGCAGCACGTCTATACATCCCCGAGCACGCTGTAAATGCAGAAGGGCTTTGGTTTGCTTTTGCCGCACCTCTGTCTTCGAAGATAAAGGCCCTGTCTTCCACATCACTTCATGTAAATCAGGCATGTGTGAGACCAGTGTCTTCTAGCCAGTGACTAATGCTGCCTACAGCTGGGCAAACCACGGCCCTTTCTCTTCCCTTGCAAAGCATCAGGGCCCACCAGCAACTCTGGTGAAAAATTAGTAATTGGGGCTACACGGGCGTCCTGGAATACGTTCTCTGCCTTGCCTTCCAAACTACTTCAAACAGTGTTTTTGAGTTCTATTTTAAATGGTGAATGCAGGGAGGAGGGAAGGGAGGGAGGAAAGAACACGAGAGGAACAAAAATAAGATTAAAATAAAAGACCATATAGGGAGCCCACAGGAAAACAAGTGTCGAGGCCCAATTCCCATGTTGTCTCAACCACTGTGAACCCAGAGTCACTCCATTTAACTGGGAGAGATCAAACTGCGGCTTATAATTTTTACAGCACCTTTGTCTGGCTCAGCATTTAGGGGAAGTGGGGAAAGTAGAAGGAAAATTACTCTGTACAGGCTTCCTGAAAACTATGAGGGGCTTTTGTGGTAGCAGCAGTAGGGTAAAACAGATCTATGTTTAGAAGAAATGCACTATAAAAGAAAACAAACAAACAAAAAAATCAAATTCATTTTGCAAACTCCCCCCCCTCACTCTGGTCCCCACACCCAGGCCACCCCCACACAGGGAGTGCTTGACTGTGGCGAGGGGATGCATCGGTGCCTAACAAAGGTCACAGGAGCTCCTCCACCCTGCAGACAACCCCCTCCTTCTTTCAGGGTTATCTTTGCAGCAGGTCATGGAATTAAAAGCCAGAGATTTTTGCATCCTTTCCTTGAAGCCACACTTTCCCTGCTCGCTCTCATTTACAGGACAACGACCAAAGCAAGCATTAAGGTCCCCGCACAACAGGGCCACGGCTGAGGAAACCCTCTGTGGATTTAACAGCAGCAGAGGCTGCAGAGAGACAGCTGATCCCTACCACATCTTGTTCAGCATCACATTAACCATCTCCTGGTGCTCCCTTTACTGCATCTATTCCCCGAGAGCCCGAGTGGTGATCACTGCTTGCCAGGGTTGAACTCCAGCTGAACCCAGGAGGCCAAGGTTGCCTAACAGTAACAAGTGGCATTATGCAAGTACTGGGCCACTGGCACAATCCGGCAAGGCGCATGTTTCTGGTCACTGCCCCTGAACTGGGAAACTCAGAAGATTTTCTGCTTGTAGGTGCCTGTGACAAGGGAGCAGGCA
This sequence comes from Actenoides lindsayi, assembly GCA_025331215.1. Taxonomy (NCBI): domain Eukaryota; kingdom Metazoa; phylum Chordata; class Aves; order Coraciiformes; family Alcedinidae; genus Actenoides; species Actenoides lindsayi. The sequence goes on from WTSP01011616.1 coordinate 31,987, forward strand.
AACAGCTCCCTGCTGCTTCAGAAGAGCCTCCTGGAGAGAAGATGCCAGTCTAAGGGAGAGCACACCTGCAGTAACCAGTGTCCCTTCACCCTCTTAAAGAAAAGGTCTGCTTTCTGCTGGTTCAGGCTGGCTGCTTTGTGAGAAGCTGCTGAGAGAAGAGATCAGGAACACGTCAGATCCACTTCTACAGCAGTCGCTCCCATGTTACAGAGGTCTCCTGTCTCCAGGCTCTGCACACCCTCTGCAGTTCCCAGCATGAACCCGTGGGGCTCACCCAGCACTGTGTGACACCACATTGCTATTTGGTCTCCAGCTTATTAGCAGCGTGCTTACACACAGCACTTCCAGAGCGGTATCTGGTGACCTAGATGGGAAATGAGACCCAAAGGGAGAAAAAACCACCTTGGGCTGCTTACAGGTGGTTTTGGTTTGGATTTCTGATCCAGTGGAGCACTGCTCACAAGTGAGTTAACACACACTGCTCAACCAAACTGACATTGCCTAAACTTACCTAAGGTTGTTATTTGTGCTGCAGTAATCCCCAGAGGCCTCAAACTGACACTGGACATGGTGCAGCTTGTTAGTAAGAGCGAGCCCTTTCCCCGAAGAACCAACAAATTTTTATGTTGCTTGTTAAGGGTGCAAAGAGAAGCAATGACCATGTAAAGGTTACCCTGCAGGGCAGTGGCAGAGACAGGAACCTTGCCTTCCCAGATCCAAGTCTTGTACCCACAAAGCTGGCCTAGCTAGGAACAGATTAGTCCAAACCACACGCATCTGCCCTGAGTGCAAATAAAAAGGTGTTAAATAGAATTAAATACAATCTCAGCATCCACCGCTTGCATTATAGGTTACATTTAATATTAAACTAGTTTAGCAGTTTGTTTGCTGCCTCGGAGTTTAGCAGCACACAGCACTTCGACAAGAAGTATAAAACCCTTTGCCCTTCACCAGTCTTTGCCCAAAGCCACTAAGTGACACAATAGCTATTATACATAGAAGCTCACCGTGTTTTTCTAATAGGTTTTTGTTTCAAGCATCCTTAACTTCACAAGCCCCAGGTCAGGGTAACATAAAAGTACAAGTATTCAGGAAGCTTCTTTGCTTTCAAATTGCTGCATTTTGGCAGCAGCACTAACTCTTCATGAAATTACTTCTTTTCCTCAAATAATCCACTTAAATATATACAGGAAAAAAACCCAACTTGTCTAAGTTGCAGTCACTGCAATACAGAACTCCTAATGGAGATAGTGTCAGGTGTTCTATTTATAGGCCTTTCAGCTAAACGTGCAGGTGAGTGCATTTGCTTCTAAATATCTACAGAGTGTCTATAAATAGAGAGATCCTTTCCCATCGTCAGCTGTTTGGCAATTCATATGAACCTGGTTAGCATTAGGTGTTATGAATCAGTTCTTGCACAGCGGATTTTCCCCAGATAAATCTCTCAAAACGTAATCATGCCAACTCACTACTGACTGTTACACAGATGCAATACTTTAGAGGCAGCATAATCCATTTGCTAAGGGAAACATACTTAGACTTTTGTCCTGACCCAGCACATATGAGGTACAACTGACAGGCCAAGGGATCAAAGTCTCCCCTTTATCAACACACACTTGGCAGAAATGTAAACTTCCCCATATATGGCTTCATAAATTTGTTTGAACTTACTGAAAAAAACCCAGCTAAAGACATCTTAAGGAGTGAAAACTTGCTGGGCCTTTCAGGCTCAGATTCTGAATAGAGTCAGATTCTGAACAGAAGGGCAACCCAGGTGCATTATACTGTGGAAGTACATTTGTTTCTTCCATCTAGCAGTTTAAAGTTTTCAGGGAAGAAGGACTGTGTTAAGATAAGCATTTTGGGTTTTCTCTCCATAGTAATGGAGAGGAAAAAGTAAAAAAAAAAAAAGTATCAAAGGATTTTTTTTTTTCATATATACATAACTGGCTGGTAGTGAACTGCTTAGTTATTTACAGAAATAATCCATTGGTGCAAATCCAAATCAAAAGATTCTGCAGCATCTAATCAACCTCCCGTCACTAGCTGTCCCAGTTGCAGAATGTAGATGAGGGAGGAGCAGGTAAGACAGGCAAAAAACCACAAATGATGAGCAGCCTTATCAGAAGGAATGATTAACAGCAAGACAATCAGCAGTGCCAAACATTTTGAAGTGTAGATCACCAAGAGCTAAGCAGGAAAACTCCTGACCTCACACAGTTCTGCAATTTCTGCAGCTCTTTACAAGAGGTTTTCTAAAGGAGAATTATTCAAAAAGTTTGATTTTGAAGTTTCCTTGTAACAAAATGTGTATATTTTGGGTTCTGGTGAAGAAAACCAACAACATGTCAATACTTTCATGATACATTTAACATATTCCTTTCTTCCCTATTTCTGCAGCCATCCTTGCCCTAGAGCAAAATGTGACATCCATAGCACACCAGAACAACTCCTGAAGGATCCAGCAACTATTCAATGGGCAACAGTGAGCACTTGGAAGAGGACGACTGAAGTGAAACTTGGTGGCTCCCAGACTGGTGTTCCATCTGGAAAGCACACTAGGCAAATTCGGAAGATCAGATCCAAAAGCCAACATGGCTCGTCACAGGCTGAAATTCTAATTGAGACTAAAGACAAAATGAAGGATTGCCAACAGCTGTAAAACACCAAAGCCAACAGCAACAAATGAGGTGTGCATTTAGATTTCATACCTGCAGTGAAGTGGTTTCTATTTGGCAAGAGAAATACCTGGAGCAGCAGGATATTAAAGGCTATCAAGCAGATATGCTCAAAGACAAATAGGCCAGTACTGATCAGAACGCTAGAAAGGAAAGGAAACCATAAGACATCTTAAAGATGTGTCTGGTAACACCACAGTGTTGTGATACATTCAGGGAAAAGTTTAGGATGACTTTAAGCAGGCTCACATGCAAAAGCACCTACTTTTCTTTTTCTTTCCCTAAATAAAGGGACTTTTAAAACAAAGTCATCAGTAAAGCAAACAAACACATACCCAAAGTCTGCTAGCAGCCAGTCTGATCCAGTGCTCTTCACGTTTTACTGCCCTGGAAATCTTGTGTGTATAGGTCTGATGCAGTAGAGAAAGCCCAACTACTCCTCAGAAGTCAGTTGCACATCCCTTGGGTAAAGAAAATACTCAAGACTCTTTCCTAAGGGACTTATGAAATTGCTTTACCTGACCAGCCATAGGCTTCAAAGAGGAGGAATCTGAGATGTGGGTTTTGTCTGCAAAAGAGGCAAGACAACAGCTAGAGACAGAAAGAGGAAGGAAAGAGGGGGAAGAACTAAGAAGGAAGTACCAGTTCTTTGACACCTTTCTGATGGAGTTAGATTTGCAAAGCAGAACATAGCCCCTTCCCTTTCACTAGCCTACCCTGTCTAATCTGATTTTAGAAGAACCCCTTGAAATGAATCATCACTCTCTGCCACATGTGCTGCAATAGTTTTGCCTTTGAGGGGTTCTGCACGTTCACCTTTGCACTCTTCTCCAGATACACCTCCCCAGCACTGCACAGGGTTTAGCAGGAGCAGTTGTGGCCATAAACCCCAGCCAGGTCTGGGATGAAGGTGCTTAAAGTGCCATCAAAAGATGGACACACATGGCAGCTGCCCTCGTGTAGTGTTTGCAGGATATGGTGAGATGGGCCCCAGAGACCAATGATTTCAAAGCAGGCCAGAGTACAGGTTTGAAATCCTCCGCTAATTGGTATGTTAATGCCTCAGGTTTTGCTTTCCCTGCTACTAACAGTTCGCCAGCAAACTTATCTTACTCGTTCAGCCCAGTTTCTCTCCCATTTATCCCCCCAAAACCCACAGGGGCTTGATTTTTATGAGGTGCTGAGCAGCCACAGCTCCTGTTCCCTTCCCCTGCGGTTGGAGGTGGGAGGGCAGGGATGCTCAGCTCAGCACCTCCGAGAAGTAGACCCTGAGGAAGGCCCACTGTGCACATCCTTAAGGAATACACAAACTGGGCAAGCAACCGGGGACCTATAGATGGGATCCCCGGCTTCACACAACCTGAGAAGTAGGTGGGCCTCTGGACATGTACATTTTAGTTGCCATTTGGCTCTTTACCAGTGAAAGAGGGAAGGAATAAGCTTTGGAGAAAGGTTTCTCTTGGCATACAGCTCTCCCCTACTTCATAGGAACAGATGAGTTGCCTGCTCTAAACTCTGTGTGGTAATATACCCTAGTTCCAGGGCTAAAAACATTCTCCAGTGGTAACATCGGCAGCTCCACGCAGTAAACTGAGCCTCCCCTCCTTGCTCTGACAGCATGATGCTGTCAGGACCGCACAGAAGCTGTCTGATGCCTGCATTTGAAATCACAGTGAGAAATGTCTCCCTTGTTGTTGGATGAACAGTTGTCCACATGTTCATAACCCATGGATCTGGGAAGTGCAGTGACTGGACAAGTTGTGACAGCGCAGGAGTGGCCACCTTTGCTCCCTCCATGCTCACCAGTATAGAATTATAGAATCGTTTTGGTTGGAAGAGACCTTTAAGATCATCAAGTCCAACTGTTAACCTGGCACTACCAGGTCACCACTAAACCATGTTCCTCATGCAGAGCAAGAGTCACTCAGCATTCACGAGAGAGCCAGCCCTTGTCACACACCTCTTGCACCTTTCAAGGTCCCAGAATATCTCCCGGGTGAAATCCAAGGGGAAAGTTCTTATAGGCACCTCAGGAAAAAAAAAATAAATTATCTCAAAGCACAAACAATCTATTTTTGATGCTTGTATTATAATTGCTGTTTGTAAGAGCAGCTATAATTGAGACCGTACCATGCGTACGTGGCAAGGACCATATAATACAGTCTGTGTGGAGAGAGAAGACAAAGAAACTTGCCCAAAGTTGCACAGGGAGTTCATAAGACCAAGAACAGATCCCAGATGTCCTGCACTGCAGTCCACCTTGCCAGTTGTGATAGGCTTCATTCTCTCCCTTAGTAACTCTTGTACATGATGAAGTTTCCCAGGTGCATAACAGCATCGCTGACCAGTACAGATGCGCACCTTGCCCACTGACAGTCTGAGGTACACAAGGCAGATGGAGGAAGCAGTAGACACTGCCACGTTCCCAATGACAAGGAAAAAAAAGGATTTGGCAGCTCTCTCCTGCTGGCTGCACTGTGCTGTCTGAGTGGATGGAGGAACAACCACCCCTTGCAGAGCACAGGGCACAGCTGACAATTTTTCCAAGAGTGTGCTAAGATTTTTTTTTAATGCAGAAATTAAATGAGGCATTTACATTTTGATCTACCAGGGCATATGCAACCAATCACAGCTGAATAAAGGCTGGCAGGGTTACCTTCACTAGGATAACACTACTCTGTGTGGCTAATCATTCACTTTTCCTCACTCTCAGTAACCTTCAGAGGAACAACTGCACTTACCCTAACGGCAGACAGAGGAGGAGGTTTGATTTAGTGAGCAGGGCACTGGCTGAGACTCTCACCCTATCTGAGCCACAGACCAATGTGCCTTCGCAGGCAAGTCACTTCTCTCTTCACTGCTGGCTCTTTTTTCACCTTTTTAGGTTAGGCTAATAATGGGATCTTAGCCTGGTTTGAGGGATCTCACACACCCGAGCTCTTTAAAAAGTGGCCCAAAGCCTGCTTTAAGAGCAGCAGTTATTTCACAGCACCTTGCAAGTTGGGACGGTGATTTCAGCTGAGACTGGCACAAGACCCAGAATGCAAATTGGTAAATCATGTGATCAGGAAATCCCACTCAATTATTTCCCTTCATTTGTGTCATCCTTAAATATCAACATGGTACCCTGATTTAAGATGTCAATTACAAAACCAAACCAGAAGTGTTCAGTAACACCAGTAAGAAAAGATTTCCTCTGTGGTAAAATGTACTTTAAAAAAAAAAAAAAAAAAAAAAAAAGGTGTTTACCCTGGCAACACTACAACTTTTCTCTCTGAACTTTGTAAAACTTCATCCCCAAATGGATTGACTTCTACATTATCTGACATTTCCTCATTAGCTTCTTTCCTTTCTCTCTTTTCTTTGCAAAAAGGCCCCTGAGTCTAACAATGTCAGAAGTCTCTGAAATTTGACAGATCTTACATTTCCAGCTCATTTTCTAATGAGTTTGTACATCAGGACTGATTAGTGTAATAAAGAATTCATGAAGCAAATAAATGTAACATGAAGACACCTTGAAGAGAGGAAAGAAAGAGCAAGTCAAATATGTTGAGAAAAGGTCTGGCCTTTTTAACCTTCATTTAATCGTTCTGACAAAGACACTTCATCAAAGAGACTTGGCAGGTATTTGGACTCTGTGCACATAAATACCAGGCTTTGAACTTTTTCTCCCCTGCATTACCCAGGAGAACCCATCATTAGCCTAATTTAGGCAACTTCTTATCAAACCAAGCTTTTGCTAACCATCTACTGACCTGCTAAACATGACTTAAGTACCACGAAGGGTGAAATGCACCCAGGGTGACCAGCTGGCACCGCCCCTGCGTGCCGCGAGGGTTGGATTTCTCAGCCGTGTCAGCGTGCACACGCTCACTCTTCCTGAAACAACGGGCAAACCTCCCGAAGGACAGCAACCATCTCGCAATCTAAAGTCATCAGGAAACTAGCATTGTCTCCACTCGTGTAAATCTCCAGCGACCCTGCCGGGCAGATGTACTGGGGTTTTTTCCATTGTAACGTTCACTTGTAAGACTCACACCTCTGGATGCGCTAGCGTTTTGTCACCTCGTTCCGTATCAATTTTCTGTCACCCTTCACTTAGCTTCCAGTAGAGCTTCTCCACCCCAAGTTGTCTGAACTAAATAAATTAACACAAAGAAAATATCTTCTGGATACAAACTTTTTCGGGGGAGAATTGGCAAAGGACAACCACCCAGATGGTCGGGTCCTATGGGAAGGAAATACCAGCACGTTTTATTTTTATTTATCTACAGAATTAAAAATAGTCTTTCTTTTTTAATAGAAGTGGGTTTAATCTCTTTGCTAAAGAAACTATAAACTTGAGATGTTTGCTTGGAAAACATGCCAGAGGTTTCCTGACCAGCTTTAGTCTGGAATCTCTTCCACTCTGGACATGGCTCTCGACACCAGAGGCCTCAGACACAGCAGGAAGTTGCATATGCTATTATAACAGAAAGCATAACAATAACACTAAAGAAGAATAATTCTACTACGTATGTTCAGATGAGTAAACTAAAATTCCTGAGAATTTCAGCATTCATCTCTATTTCACCGCTGGACAACAGCGAGTCCAGCTCATTGAAACGCAGCAGAGCCAAGGGGGTACTTTGGCTCGGGATGCCAGCAGTGCTATTGGGTGGGTGGCAATCACCGTGCTGCTCACCACAGAGCCTTGCTCTGTCCTTACCCCAGTGTCACATTGTCAGGGCTCCTCAGGAAGCTGCAGGAAGATTCTTTTGACTAGGGACTGTATGTAAAATAGTTCAAAAGGAGCCCTTGTCCCGTACAGACTAGAACTGCATAGGAAGTTACTTTTTTGTTCTTCGTAAGAAAGCAAAACTCACAAGGAGGGGAAAAAAAAAAAAAAAGGAAAAGAAAGAAACCTCAAACAGTTCAAAGAGTGTTTCATCAGCATCTCAGTCCTCTAGAGTAAGGACCTCTTTGCAGTCTCTGTGTGATGGACTTCTCCCATGAACTGGATATGCACAGAGCATCCGACGGGTAGTTACAGCAAAATGATTCTCCCTGAGTCACGATGAAGATCCACTAGCCTTCAAAAAACCTCTGGCTGAGTCTGATTGCCTTTGAAATTATAAGATTTAATTGAATTTGAGGTTTTTTTCTGCTAATGTTTTAAACTGATGTCTATTTTAAAAAAATCTCATGAAAGACTGTGGCACGGTAATGGGCCCCCTCCACTTCTTATTTTCTGTGCCCTTTTGACCTCATTTATTCTAGCTGCCTTTTTTCCCCCTATTCTCCCTTTGCATCTGATCATACTCTGCATCCTCTCTATTCTTATCTTCCACTGCTTCAGCTCTTGTCTCCCCAAGTTCTGCAGTGCTCTGGCCCAAACCCCACCCAACTTTGCCTTCACCAGTTAGCTACCTCTTCACTATTACCAAAGAAAAGGTGTTTCCCTCCTTGTACAGCTGCTCTTGTTTTAATGCTTCTCTGCAAAGCTTTGATGGGCAGTAAAGCTCATGTTATTTCCAAAAGGGAAAACACGCTACCGATTCAAGTCATCAGGTAAGGCACAGCCCGGTACACCACAGGGTGTGTTTGTTTCATGATGTGCTTTAACCTCTCTCTTTTTTTTTTCTCCTTTTCTTACACACTTTTAGAGAACTTGAATAAGCAGCATTGCTATGGTAGCAGGTAGTGAACAAGACTGTTTTCCAGAAAACTACAGGAAAAATCCATACAAGTGAGAAGACGGTCAGAAACCTAAACAAGTAATAAGACACTGGGGGAAAAATGTCCAGCCGTTTTGGCATAACAAATCATCTATCATATATATGAGAAAAACAAGATACAACGTAATTAGCACAGAGTTGGCAAACTTCCAGCATACTGAACTAAATAAATGATTCTGTATTTGTTTTATAGTTTAGAGAACTATTTATATTGTCATCGCAGCGCCCGTGGGATAAGTCTCTACTGGGGTAACTACATACCACGGGAGTGCTGTACTGGCCCTTCATTTTTAACTCAGGCCTTCCAAACTGTGGCTTGAATCCCACCCATTCCACTACTTTTGCACCTCTCTCTCCCTCTCTCACAAAATCACAGAAATGCTGCAGAAGCGTCTGGGAGAGATGGGGATCCTGGGGTCCCAGCTCCCCGCAGAGCTGGGGCTCAGACATGGCAGAGATGGACAGAGGATTTCAGACAGAACTTCTGTGGAGAAAGATGCCTCCCAGTTTTTCTCTCTTTGAGCAAGCAAACAAACAATCTTTTTCCACATTTTCCCATCCCCACCTTTCCAGTAGGCAAGCAGAAAGGGGAAACTCCATGATGTTTAGTAAAATTAAAGTTGCCATATGTTTTCCTGAATAGCATCCAATTACTCACCCTCCCCAAAGACACAAAAGCCTCTGAAGTTGCTCAGTTTTGGGGGAAAAACTTTTCCATGGCTCACCCCAAGAACCCCTGTCTCCCCTGGGCTCCATCACCCGCCTGCCCAGACCCCAGTGCTGCTCCTACAGGTCTCCTCAATGCTCTGTGACACTAACTAGGGTAAGCTTCCAGGTAATTCCACCACCTCACCACTTCTGTTAATAAACTTCTTGATTTGGACTAACCACATTAAACAGTTTTACCGCAGCAGCAGAAACATCCACTATCGCGCAGGAGAGGGGCTGCCCAGGGACACCTCTTTTCCCATGGAGCACTGAGTTTGTCTGCATGAAACTCTGCTCATCTCTGGTTCAGAGCTACCCGAGAGAGGACAGCAACCGTTCTGAAATCATCTGAAAGCTGTCGAGGGTGAAGGCCAAAGCTGAGGGAGAGAGAGGACCCTCATCACCCTCACAGTTCTCGCTTCGGCCTCGGTTGTGGTGACCAGTCCCCATTCAGAAGCACCCTGGAAACTCCACCTCGATGCAGACTGCTGGGGGACTGAGAAGTTTTCTCTTTAAATGCAGCTTTTGGAACAATCATTTATGAAAAAACACAGGACTTTTGGTAAAGTGTGTTGCAGCGAGGTGGAAGACAGAACTACATGCAACTGCCCTCCTTCAGGCCTAGCTTTTTTTTTTTGTTTAGCTCTGATTTTTGTAAAAGCAAAGTACGCTTTTACCCTTTGAAGTACAAAATACTTATGAGAACTGGTAATCCAAAATTATAGCTTGAAGATAGAAGCTGACAGTCCAAAATAATAATGACACTAACCTCATAAAAGGCAAGGTCAAAAGGGACTGTGTTGTGGTTTTCCAGGCTGACCTCCTGTACAACAAGACTTCCTCAAATTAATTCCTCTTCGGTACACACAGACCTTTTAGGAGGCATCAAACCTCAGCCTTTAAATTGTCAGCAGTAAACTTCAAGACACTGGCAAATCGTCTGAGCATGGAAACTCTGTCCTGAGGAATTTGAGAACATGCTCAAGGAACCTCTGGCAGTAAGAGAAAAGTCAAGTTTATCTTGCCAATGTCAAGGGGGATGCAGGAGATGATCTTTCAGATCACTCCTAATCCTGTTTCTTTGCTTCTTCCTACATTATTTTTTTTCTTTTTTGTAAATAAAGTCTTGTATTAAATTGGGTGTTGTCACACCTTTGGTCTATTGCACCAGATTTAGTTGTCAGATAAGTACTTTAAGATGACATTCATGTCACCTTTTCACTTTCTGTCCATTAAACTAAGTAGATTAAGCTTCTGGAATAACAGGCCAACTGTTTATTTCTGGGTTTATAGCTGCACGGTTTTGTTCGAAATGATGCACGAAGGTTTGTGTTACAAAGCAACAAAATGTGTTTTGTGTTGCTGTTCTTTTAAAAACCCGTTTCACAATGAAATCCAACGGAGAGCAGCAAAACAAGATGTATTACAATCCCCCGTATTTAAATGTCCTAATGAAATTATATTTGAAGATACCACAGTAGGGGCTTACACCCTGCTCGCAGCCGAAAGAGGCAAGAAACGAACTGACTTTAAAATGAAACAGGTTTCTCTTCTGACCGACTGAAAGTTACAGGATGTTGGTAGTGAACCAATTAAAACACATCTTAAAACCATAAATACAAACCAAATGTACATTATCAGCATGTTCAGCCTTTTGTTTCTTGGTTCTATTTTGTATCTGCTTATTGCAATCACATGTGTTTTGAAGGAAGGGGAAAATCAAATCATTTTAGGAAATAATAAATAAAGAATTCAGCGGAGGAAACAAAGGAGGGCTGCATTTATTCAAAGATAAAATAAACCATGCCTTCAGAGACCATGTTAAAAAAGAAGCCAAAACATTCATGGATTGGAGAAGCTCAGAAGGGTGTAGAAAATATCCCAAAATCTGTCTCAATTGAAGACAATAATGTGGCATCTCTAGAACATTCTGCAGAGAGGAAGGAACCTGCTGCCTCCCTACTGCCTGGCTAGATCTTTAACGGAAAGTTCCCCAGACAGGGTCACCAAGGAGTTGCCACCTTGCCTGCTGTGCCCTTCACATCTTCCAGCCTCTCCTTTTGCTGTTTTATTTTATTTCATCACCTGAAATACTAGCAGCCTACCTTTTGACATGTACAGTATCTCTACTTAACCCAGCATTAATCCTTTAATGCCCCAAGAAGAGTTGTGTGAAATTACTAGTCTGAATTTCACCACTCTTTCCATGAAAATATTGAGAATGTTGACATTTTCAAACACTTACAGATTAGTGCTGGAAGAAACTTGTCATTTCTGGCATGCAGCAGAGCTTTCTGCAGTTGCAATGAGCAGAATTAAGCGTCTGTGTGTATAAATATAAAAAAATTACACCAGCTACAGGCATTCACTATTTTCATAGCAAAATATACATAGATTTTAGAATTGAAAAGGTTTCACTTTTTACAAGTCACATAAAAATAGATATTTTTTCCCCTGCATTTTTCCTTCCCAGTTTTTGCTTCCCCCAAGGCATGATGTTTTTTCCCCTCTTGATCTGTCCACAATCCCATACTCCAAGTGGATTTTTCTTAATGAAAAACTATAGAAAGTTTGCACAATTTTTTCATTATTTGAGGCTGCAGGTAAGTAGCTGCATAGCCCTGTGCTTAGTGGAAGGAAGTATTGAAAATCTCCTTTGCTATTCCTCGTTTCACGGTTTATAACGTGATACTTATAAATACTTTGGTAGCAGATTAAGCTCCAGAGAAATGAAAACATTTAAAAAAGAGCACAAAGCCTGCAAGTGTCCAAATGAGGGACCAGAAACTCTGCTTTAAGCTCCAGGAGGGGGTTTATGAGATGTAGTGCCATGTGCCATACAATACAAGATAAACATCTGTTGTTATTTCAGTAAACCTAAATCAGATGTTAAGCTTTTTTTTCTTCAGGGGGATAGTGGCACAAAGAAAGATCTTTCTTATTTTTTTTTTCCTCTCTCCTTACCAAGGTGGCCATATTCTATGCCAGGAAGACTAGGAGAAGATTCTGGAGGGGAATTAAGTAAATACTGTTTAGGCAACAGAGTGGTGATAAAGGGACCTTTGGTAACCTTTATTGTACCCTAGGCCTTCAACCTTGGATTTCTGCCCAGAAAGACATTTATTAATAAGGAGGCCAATACTGCAGGTACCAAGGACAAGTTATTACATTCACATACTGAAGAACAAATCCAGAACTGGGTGTCTCTAATGGAGAGATCTTTATAGATTTTGGTGGGCTTTGGATTCAACCTTCCTAAAGTGCCAAGACTTCGTGTTGCTCTGCAGTACCCTGTCTGGATGGAGAGAAATATTTAGAACCCTGTGGTCACCATGAGCCTGCCACACTGCTGATTGAGAAAGGGTGCTTTGGTTTTTATCGCTGTTTCCATCAGTTCTCAGAGAAAGCTTCCTTCCCAGTTTCCACATGAAAGATGCCCAGTTCCTGAAGCAGACAGTGCCCCTAGACACCAGTCTGTTCCCTGGGCAGAGTACCTGTTCCTGCACAGGGTTCAGAGTCCAGTGCCAGGGAACTGCTTCCAGCAAGCTGGATGCATTTCAGGCATGTGTCCTTTCCCCATCCCAGAGAGGTACCACCCCCGACTGACAGAGACACAGGGGACCTTCTGCAGCTCTGGAGGGGACAGTTTCCCCTCCACCTGCTTTGGCCATTAAGCAACCAAGGGGCTGCAACAGTGGAACGCGTGGGGTCCAAAAAGCATAAGGGGGTCATAGACTTGCTCATGCAGGAGAGAAAACCGAAATAAGCCGGTGCTGGTTTGCCATTGCAAGCCCCCGCTAGTTTGCCATCGGTAACATGCTTTGATTAAACACCATCAAATAGTTGGGGTTTATATGCGATATTGCACGTTTTAAATTGGAAAGGATCAGTCTTAATTGCGAAGTTTGACAGCTTGTCCACTTTCCTCATTACGCACTGTAAGCTGTAAGGTACAGCTAAGTTAATATTCCAAGCTGTTTCTGTTTTGCACACATTAAAAGGGACCTTATATCCCAAGCACCAGACAGCATATGGAGTTCAGCTCTCCCAGCCTTGGGGTAAAACTGTGAGGGGTTGCGCTGGACCACTGGAGACGTTGTAAAAAGGAAATTTTGCAAGGTACGGTTCCAGGAGCTGCGCTTGCTTGTGTTTCTCTGCACAGTGGTTACCGGCAGCGCAAATGAACCGTGGACCAAAGGCAGATCTCCGGGTAAAGGAACAGTAATCTGCTTTCGGGTCCGATTCCAGATGTATTTCTGTTCAGCTTTTAATTCGGAAATTTTGTGGCGTAAAGCGATTTAACAATGCGCTTTTAATGACCCAATATATGTATCTTTTGTTTCATTTTTATTTACCTTAGCGGCATACTAAAACGTAACCAGCATACTCCAGTTTTTTACATTATATTTTAATTAGTGTTCTTATATGTGAAAGACAAAGACACTACTCAGTACAAACACACATCTACTGTGCTGCATTTCCCAAGGCATATAACTTAATATCCAGAACACTAAGTCTCCCTCCATCAAAATTAACATTCCCTTGCTGGGTACAGGTCTTGGTCCATCTGGTAGCTGGGTTTTAGGATCTGTATGAGGAGAGAACAATGTTTGTTGTTCTTTTAGAAGTAGTTAATATTTTATAAACTCATGAAACCTCATAGAAGAATTAGTATCACTGTGAAAGTAACTCGGGGCAAGCAGATGTGCCCCTCAATTAATTAATTCTATGAGAGTTTGTTTTCTTTTCTTTTTAATAGTCCTATATTTAATAGGAACAATGCATGAAAAAGACCAGAACTTTTGGTCCTGAAAAGCTGAATACAGCCCTTCTTAGCACTGGGCAACGCTTACACAACTCTGCCTACATGTTTTCCTGCATAAAATAAATCTCTTCCCAACACGAGAAGCAGACAATCCCAGCAGTACAGTGAAGATGACCATTTTACCACAGCACAAAACACCCAAAACAGGGGATGCTCAGAATCACTTCACGGGAGAGCAATCAGCAAAGCTGCCAGGGGTATGGGAAAAAGTTCAGCATGAAAGCAACCAAGATGAAGACTCTCACGTCCACCTGAACTAACTCATGGACTCTTCACCCGCTGCTCCCCACAGCCCCCCTGCATGGGAGCCTTGCCGTCCTCCCTCAACTCTGACAGAACCTGTCCGCACTAAATTCAGAGTGGGAAAGCCTGGAAGTGGCAAGCACAGATTGCCTCGCAAAGCAAAACTGTGGTTCGTGGTTCCTCCAGGCTGCACGTTCGGTCTTTTAGTCTCCATCCATGGAGGTTTGGCCATCTACGGTTTTAATCCCGTGCAACATTTATGGAACATTCCTTCCCTCCCCCTCTGAAGCAAGTGCAAATACTATTTGGCAAAGAGGAACTACCCACAAGGAAAGAGTTCCTTGGAGCAACTGCACTAGAACTTGAACTAACCATAACATAACACATCTGAATAATACTGTGAAAAATACATAAAATATGTTATGGCATTAAAAGTTTAAACACCATAAATCTTCAGCGTGCTATTTACTAGGCTGAGAAGGTGACAGAAACAACATTCTGAAGTGGAATGAGAAAAAGAAAAGAAAATGTAGCATGGAGGCCAGAGTGCAGCGAAATCCCCCAGGACCTGGCTAAAAACGCAGCTTGAGAAGAAACGCTAACTCCAGCTTTGCACAGCCACGGCTGGCAGGATTTACCTCAGCACAGCAAACACACCTGCACAGCAAACTACTTAGTAAATACTCTGGAGTAAGATTGGTGAGAAACTTACCAAAAGAGATAAGAATTTGGGGGGGGGGGGGGAATCAGGTCAGAACTAGTGGCAAAGGAAAAGCATATCCTACAAATACAACCAGGTTCCCCAAACGTGCCATTGCAGATGCCCCGTTCCCTTTGTGCTTCTAAAGAGCTCCATCACAAACCAGGGCTTGTGAGGGGGAGAGGAACATTTCTGGCTACAAGATTTGTTCCAACATTTGCCAGATTTCAACCTAAATTCAGAGTTCAGGTTTAAATTAAAAAAAAATATATTAAAAATTGCCAATTTTCACATTGGAACCTTGCTAAAGTAGCAGGTTGGTTTGAGCTTCCTTCTGCATACACCATTCCTGATTTATGGCTCTCGGGCTCTGCGTTACATTTCGGCAAATAGAATATTTAAGTAGTTACTGCAAAAAATATTTATTTAAACAAGCAACTGCAAATTTTGCAAACTGTCAGTCCAGCCACAGAGAGGTTATCTGGGGGCTCTGATGGAGAAACAGAGTTTCTATCTTTTGTTTTCTGGAGGGGGCACTATTTTTTTTATTCTTTTTTTTTTTGGTGGACTGTTGTATATGCAAACTTCTAAAAAGAAATCAGTGAGAACCTGACTTGTTTGCTCCTTCGAACTGGTAATTTACAGGAAGCCTTGTGAAACTGTAAAACTGCTTTCTTCACAGAGCTGCTGTTCCCTTATCTCTCTCTGCAAACACTGTTTAATTGAGCAAATTATAATTTGTCTAGCAATGCTGTTATGGATCAGACCTACACATACAAAACGGAGAGACAGTCCCAAGCAGCTTCACTCCCCCGGCACTTAGCTGATCTTCAGCTTGACAGGCTGTACACAGGACAGAGCTTGGACCGGGAGCGCAGGCTATTCCTCGTGCAAACTAACTTTATCTCAGTTATAATTCAGAACAAATTCAGTGTTCATCTGTAACTGTGAACTTTTCCAGCTTTTGCAGCTTCAAGTCAGCTCATTAACATTACTTAGACATCGGTTTTATAGTTGAATTATACTATGTTTATACTGCGGAATTCCATTACTTAATTGCTTCACTACTGGAAATTTCAGTGGGGTTCTCATTTTTCGCATAAATCTTGAGAATAAACATGTTTCTGTATTTCTCTTAATTAAGTGCATATTTCATAAAAATAGCCAACATAGACAAATTAAGCAAAGCATCATTTGTTTAATCAAATGGGAAACTCATGCCGCATGTAAATGGGGAGACTTCAAAAGCTTTGGCATTTGCTTCCGACAAGTGCCAGGGACTGGAGATTGCTCCAAACTACCCCAGCCCATCAGGCCTGCAAAAACCTGCGCTGGGAATCCCTCACGCAGCGGTGGGGTTTTGGGGTTGGGCCATTTTGTGGGGGGGATTTTTTTCCTGTATGCAGCAAATCAGCACGTAGCCAAGTGACTCTCGGTTACAGGGCTTTAATAAAAATCAATCAGGAGCACACAGGGACAATACTGCAGCACTTTCCCTCTCCCAGAGTGGAAGCAAAAAACAGAAGACAGACATTCTTGCAATGAAGGAAAGAAGAAATGAAACCAAGAAATAACAGGAATAAACGTCTGACTCCGGGGTCAACGGTGGGATTACTTTATCTTTTAACAAATGTTTCCCCTTCCGTACATAAGTTTTCACAACAAATATGTTTGTTTCAAAGTTTAACAAGGGATAATACCTTAAAATTAATAATTACTTAAGTGGACGTAATTCAAATCTTAACAGCTATTTTGGATGACACAAGGAAAGCACAAGAAACCTTAAAACAAATAAACAAAGTAAACCCCACCGCACAATGGATTTGTTCCCAGAGTGAGAAAGACCATCTCATTTTAGCCATATATTCATTTTAATTCTAACTTCTCCTCTCACGTATCTTTACAATGTGTAGGTCAAGGTATAAGAGTAGAATTTGGGCTTTTTCTGCAACTGCAAAATAACTCAGAGTGCATTTCCCTTATAAAAAGGTTTGCCTTTTAAAGCTCGTATCTCCTATCATTCCAGCTGTCCCCCTCCTCCAAAGCCGTTTAGATGTTGTCTATTTATCCCCTAGTGCAAATCAGCTCCATAGCAGCCCAGGAGACCATTTCTAAAACACCGGTACTGACTCACAACAACTCCTTTTGCCAGCGACTGCTCCTGCAGTAATTGTGTAGACAGAACTCATTCGGAAGTAACCTTTAAAATAAAGATGCTTTCCTTGACTGAGTAGCGAGCGCTGGGAGCCTTTGCAGCTCGTTATCCTCTCAGAGGAGGTCTCGGCACTGACACCACTGCCCTGTCCTTACGGAACTGTGCCCTGGGAGTCAGCGTGGCGTGCTTAAGACTTACAAATACGTTTGCTGAAAGATCCTATTTTGAGCAACCTTTTACTCAAACATCAAAACCATTTAGGAATTGTCACCTGCCTTGGCAGGGAAGCAGCAGCTAAACAATGCAAGCATCTGGATTCTGCGCTTGTGTCAGCCTTAGTAGTTGGCATTGAACATCAGCCTCACTCATCGCTTTCTGAAACGCAGCCAGGTTTTTACTTCCTAAATGAAACCTGCCTGCACAGTGACATTCTGTTTCGCTGGAGGCCTGGAGGAATCGGGTGATTTATGGAAACCAGTTACTCACACTCGAAGCCTGGGCTAAAATAATAATCAATAATTTATCGATATTTTTCATATGACATTATGGACTCTGATTTTTCTTCCACTGAGACATCTGTAGTACTATAAATAACCTCCCTACTACACCAGGGAATGGTCTGTCCACAGGGCTGACCTCTGAAATAAAGTCTGTCGGTGCCACGCAGCTCCTGGGAACTGCCTTCTCCAGACACCATGGCTTGTCAGGAAAAAATACCCTGTTTTAACTAAGATGGCATCAGAAAGGACTCAGGTCCTACAGGTAGGTGCCTCAAACAACAATTGTTCCAATCTTTTAATAGTTCAGATGCTACAAAGCTTGTACCAAAGAATCCAAGCATCTCTATTTCACCACGGGAGGGAAAGGTGGAGAGAAATAACAATGCTCCCGAAGTGTTTGTCTCAACAAACAACAGTTCTTGCTTCCAAGAGATGGAACTAAAAGGAAATTTGACCCCCTGAAGTAGTGGCTGTAGTCTGGAAGGAATCTGAGGCACAATACCTCTCTCATACAGATACAGAAATGGCTGTTGATTTATTTTTTTTTTTTTTCCTTTTCTGAATGCAAGCAGAGAAATCCCACCAACATCCCAGTGCAGCACAAACTGTGGGATCAGCACGAGTACCACGTGTTTCCACGTGCAAACTTGAGTATAACAACCAAAATTACTGCAGTTTTTAAGGGATTAGAAATTAAAATATCAGTTCTAGATGACAGAAAAAAAACTGTTTTCACTTTCATCTGAGTGATCTAGCTTACACATTTCAAAAATGGATTTTGGTTTTTAGACGTGTATTTATTTAGTTTTGAGACTGCAGTTAGCAGCAAGAACAACCAACCCTCAACCTCCCAGGCCCAGGTTTGGAGGATCTAAGGTCACAACAACTTCAGTTGCATTTAAAGATGGTCAGTGCTTCCCAACACAACTTTACACTGCTTCGAACGCAAAGCAGCAATAGATTTTGGAAGTCAGATAAAGAGTGAGAAAGTTTTGGCAAAAGAGCCTACGTAATGCAAAGAAAAATGTGTACAGAAGAGAGCTATTTTGAGAGCGGTGCCTTTTTCTGCATTCCCTCCCTTATCTTTATTCTGCCTACTCTTCTGAGAGCCAGAAGTAGGCAGGTGGGAAAACAGAGGACCGTAAGCTCAGGCTCCATTACACCAGTGTTTCTCTCCAAGCATAATGTTACCTTTGTAAATAATGCCACTTGCTCTGAAATACACATTCGCTGAAGAGTTCAGGACCAGAATTAAGACTGTAGTCATCTAAACATTCTGCCTGGTTCACCCCATGCGGATATTTCATTATAGACATTGTCCCAGCAACTCCTGTCCCACCGGAAAATGGGGATTCCTCATCTTAAACTCTAGTCCATTCATCTACAACACCCATCATTAAACTTCCTGCAAGACATTGAAGGCAGAAACCCCTCTTCTGAAGGGCATCATTGTCCATTTCTGATAACAAAATCTTCTCCTTTGGCTCTGACACCTTGCATTAAAAATTCTGCTCTTCATTAGCTGTAAACATAAAATCAAATGCACTGATCTAACAGCATAGTGAATTTTTGGCCTACAGCACTGAAAAGGGTCGTTTCTAGCAGGCCAGGTGGCTTTCCCCAGCTCTGTGTGGTGAGCAGTGCCACGCAGCAGCGCAGGGGGGGTTATTCCTGCCTGGCACGTGACTGTACAGAAACACCAACACTTCTCGTAAGCCCCAAAATGTTTAAGATGCTGGCACTGAGGTACCTTTAATCTCTTTTCACATGTAAAATCCTCTCCCCTGGAAAAACGCTCGTCCTCATGCAGAAACCATCCGCAGTGCATGAAGTAGCCCGTGGCTGTGGCTTTCAAAGCAAACCCAGAAATATTATTCCATTTTCCGCTGAATACAAGTATTGAGGTTTCTTTGTCCGAGAAAAGCGAGGCTGGATTCCTTTATCCCCCTGCCCTTTCCGCTCACAATGCCAGACTCTGTTTGGTGGGACAAGGAGGGGTGTCTCCCGAGAGATCCCAACAGGATCCAGTCCTCTGGTAATGGACTCCTAATACTTACTGGAACCATCCACCTCCTCCACATTTCTCTTTGAACGAGGGTAGTCTGACAGGAGTGGAAAGCAATTTAAAACCACTGGTAAAGAGAGAGCTTAGGTAAAGAAGAAAGAATGATTTCTTATCAAAGCAGTCAGTAGAAGACCCAGGTGGTATGGCAGAGGGGGATCCCAAACACCTACCTCCAGCCCAGAATTAGCAGATGAGATTCAGTAACAAACAGGAGCTTTTAGCAGCTCACCACAGCCCTGGGAGGGTGACGATTAACACCTCTGCTGGGGGAGAGGGGAGGAGGGGCAGAGGTCCTGGGAGGGTTGCAATGCTGAAATTTCCTCTGCTGAGCCACAGGTTATCTGTGTGACCTGCACCTGACAGCACGAAGGGGCAGCAGCTTCAAGGCTCTGTTTGGAGAGCTTGCATAGAATATTTTATATACATCCATCCACATGTGAGAAGACCCAGACAGTGGGAAGCTACAAGAACACGTGGCACACTTAATCTTTAGACGTGGTCATTAAAGGAGCTCTCTAAACCCTTCTGGCGCTGATTTCTAGGCACAAAGAGGATGGACATAGCAGGCTCACTTTGAGAAAGATTTTTCAACTTGGCTCTTTGTTATTGTCAACCTA
Organism: Actenoides lindsayi; assembly: GCA_025331215.1. Lineage (NCBI taxonomy): Eukaryota > Metazoa > Chordata > Aves > Coraciiformes > Alcedinidae > Actenoides > Actenoides lindsayi. The sequence goes on from WTSP01011616.1 coordinate 52,195, forward strand.
CACCCTCCGAGAACTGTCCCGTTCTATTTCATGTCTCAGCTGAATTCTCATTTCCCTATTTTTTCTGGGAGGAATAGAAAGAAGCAGCTTGTGTAAGAAACAAGCAAAGTTGGAAAGAAAGCATGCTCTCGGGCTCTGCTTTCACCAAACAATTGTGATTTAAAAACATCTACACACAGACATGCATTTTAAAGCATTGTATCTGGACAGGAAACATCCCAGACTTTAGTACATAAAGGTACTAGAAGAACTCTAAATTGTAAGTGTGTGGGGGGGAAACAATCTGTTTTGATAATTCTTGACATTAAACAGTGATAAATAATTAAATATGTTTAACTGTTTCATTAACTAAAGATAGATCGATTGAGAGCGCTCCATAGATAGAATATAGATCAAAAAGATTGAGGCTGGCTGTAAATTCCCCTGATGCTTTATGACACCATTTGTATTCTGTCACTCACTAGCTTTATGCATAGTCCAAGCTGTGAACTGAATACCCCATTCAGAAAGCCACTCACTCTGCATGTTATTGCAATTTAATATTTTCACACACAGACACATCATTATCTTGGAACCTGACACTGCAAGGAGAATTCAGTAATTTTTCCAGAGTGCCATTTTTTTTTTCCTTTTGTTCTAATGTGAGCACTGAGGCACAAGATTGAGCTCAAAGACCACTCTTCCAGTATTTAGTCTCTAGATAGATAAATCAGCAGGTAGATATTTGTCTGTGTTTTCAGGGATTCTTCTCATTTCAAACACGCATGATGCAATTTCACTGAAAGAACTAAAAGTGAAGATTTAGAATCTGTCATTATCAACAAGAAGAATATCCTTTACATAGTTACAGCTTGCCACTGTGAGCTAGATAAACAGAAGGAGAGACAGGGAAGTCCTCAAAGCTGTCTCTTCAGTCTTCAATTACTGAAATGTGACTGTGGGATGGGATTATCCCACTTAGGCCAGGATTCTGAAGGAGCAGTAAATACACATTTCTCTAGGCTCTTTGAGAAGAGCTGAGCATATAGCTCTTCAAATTACAGGTTGAAAAACCACATTTGTTTAGCCATATTTTAGAAGCCAGGTCACATCAGGAAAAGGACTTTAGAAGTAGAGACAAAGGCATGGCTGATTTCTTACATGGAAATAGGTGTATCTTATACCAGACCCTTGGTAGCTAATCATTAACGAGCATTACAAGCAAACTCAGATACAAGAACAGCAACAAAAAAAATCTTTATACTCAAATAGTATAGATGTCCCAAAGAGTTCAGTGCCTTGAGGGCCTGCTCCAAAGTCCAGCGAATCCAACTGAAAGACTACCGTGAACTTCAGCAGGTTCCAGGTTCTGAGCAGCCAGGTTGCAATGCTGCTTTTTGTGAGTAAATGTCTGGCTATGGGGAAGGCTCCTTTAAAACCGTGACCAGCTACACAAGGTTAAAGGCAAAGATCCACTGTGGAATTCATGTTTCATGGTGGCCTGGAGTTAGATGTGACCCTCAGTTTGCCCTGTTAGGTCCCCTTTCATCAGGAAAGAAAAGAAGGTTCCAAACTAAAGCAATGCTCCAGAAATCTTCCGTAGGTTCTGTTTCCTTCTCTCCCTCCACCCCAGCTGTTGAAGTACTGGCTTCTCCAGTACCTGCCAGGGAAGGCTCTAGGTATGGATGGGGGCAAGAACCAGCTCCCTGTGCTCCGTGCCCAGTTTCCAACTGCGTGATTGGATCTGAGTTCCTGCCCTGCAAGAACCTCGACTTCCCCAGGTGAGCCAAGCACGTACTTCTTCCAAGATGCAAAATGCACCAGCATCATGTAAGTCACCAGACAGCACAGGCATAGACACACAGAAGAGATGCTCAATAAAATTTATTCTGCAGCAGAACCTTTCTCTGGTTCATGCCTCAGGACTTATTTCACAAACTGATAAACAATTATACTTAAAAAAAAATTACAACAAAAACAAAGAGCCAAAAAACAACCCACCACCAAACAGTTACTATCCATTGGGTAAAAATAGATTTATAACTAGGTGTTAAATGTGGGCTTCTTTTCCTGATCTACTGGAACAGACAGTGAGATTATTAAAAAAAAAAGAAAATGAAAAAAAAAAAGAAAACTAATTTAAAAGTAAATTTAAAAAAATCAAT